>WSFP011350093.1:0-35379 GCA_009831015.1 Picea engelmannii
GCTACCAAGGTGAGATTGATGCTATTTAAGTTGAATAATTGGTTACAACATTTAGAGGTTTATTTTAGTGTCCATAATATAGAAGAAGAGCAAAATATTTCATTTTCCTTACTAAAATTAGAGGGTCGTGCACTAACTTGGTGGGAAATCCACATAGAGATACTTAGGTTGGAGCGTGATCCACTAGTGACTAAGTTGAAGGTGTTTAAAACCACCATCAATTCCTAGTTCTACCCTATTTGTTATGTAGAGGACTAGTGGTCCTATTGGACTCACTTTAAGCAAAGGAAAGAACAAAGTGTGCAAGAGTACACGATCGAGTTCAAAAAAATTTCAATTATGTTGGATATATCTCTCAAGAAGCTAGACATACTCCTCAAGTATCTTGGGTGTCTACACAGTCATTTACGGATCTCTTTGAATCTAGGATAATTGATGAGGCTTGTGTGAAAGCACATTACTTCGAGAATATAAGACATAAGAAAGGATAGCCAAGTGGTTCCAAATAGCAAGATTGCCAAGATGCTTCCAAGGAAGGGAAGAAGAAGTGGAAATGAAAGGACAAGAAGACAAAAACCATTGCACATCAGTGCAAGGATCTAAACAACCACTGAAACCATTAGAATATTGATAGTCACACTGAAGATAAGTGCTGGAAGCTACATCTAGAGATAAATCCAAAGAACTATAAGAAGGATAATAAGAAGAAGAACCTGCTAACCATGGATTCAGAAAACCTGGTAGAGGGATAGTTGGATGTGGATGAAAAAATTGTCTGCACTATAGTGCAAAAGGGGGTGGATATAAGAATCCTTCATCACAAGGAAGAGAAGGAAATGAGTAAACTATTCCTTATTGAGATCTAGGTCAAAAAGAACAAGGTGGGTGCTCTATTTTATTTCGGTTCACAAGCCAACCTCATAGCAAAAGATCTAGTCAGCAAGCTTGGATTGGAAGTTCATGATCATCCTAACCCATATCCATTGGGATGGATGAACAAGGATGCAAAGCTCAAGGTCACTAAACAACGTAAGATCAAATTTGATATAAGTGTAGATTATATTTACGATTTGGAGGTAGATGTAGTACTACTTGATGTATGCAATGTGTTTGGAAGCCCCTACATGTACATCAGTGATGAGACCTTCATGAGGATATAAAACCAATACAATTTAATCAAGGATGGGAAGTTTTTCATCATTAATGCACACAATAATAAATCCAATATCTCTATGGTAAGTGCAAACCAAGCCAAAAAATTGATCAACTCTAGTGCGAAGTTTGTATTGCCTCTCTTCAGAGAGAATCAATCAGGTGATGAATCAGTAAAAGCAAAGGCAATTATAGAGGGATGTAATAAAAAGTAGAAACATCAATTGGAGTATTTGTTGTAGGCATAGAAATAAGTGTTTCATAAGCCTAAAGGGTTGCCACCCATTATCCCCAATTGCTAGGGATAACTAATGAGATGATGTCTCAAGGCCCTTAGGTTGTAGACATGGAGTACTGAGAGATGGATCAACCGATAGTATCCACATACCAATAGGTAGAGTCCCACATCACACCACTCACAACCTTATGATCAATGGTTGCACCATTCACCACACCAACTTGGCTCACAAAGGACAACATGTCTTTCTCCATGAGGTAATGAATCCGATGTTGTGGTAAGTGTCATTTTAATAAATGAAGCATTTGAATATGTTGCAAAGGGCCCTTTATTGATTTAAACAAATGTTTGCTTGGAAATTATGTTCTTTGCCTTATTTCACCTTGGTGGTTGACATTGTTGTCCTAGCAAGTGGTCGCCCTCGGGGAAATGGTTGTTACAGGGGGTCTCCTTGATGAGTCATTGTACCGCTCCTGCACATACTTACCACTTTCCATGTTTCTTTCCCTTCTTACCCTCATCTTTTGGGTTTTCAGGCCACATTGACCCAAGAAGGGCTTGTACCTAATTTCATGGGGAGAAGGGGCTAAAGGCCCAGAGGCTTGTAGCTAGAAAAAATAAAATCCAATCAAAAACCTTCCATATGCTCGCCCAGGGATCCCGAGAACAAATAAATGTTTCTCACAAAAATTGAGGGACCCGTAAAATAAATAACTAATTGAACATGCCAACCAAGGTAGAGCGTGTGTGGGCAATGTTTTTCATGCTTAGGTAGAAGTCCCACATATCATCTTCAACTTGGGGAAGCATGGTCAAGTGTGACCAAGGTAGAGTCAATATGGGAAATGTTTTTCATGATTAGGTAGAAGTCCCATTTTCAACTTCAACTTGGAAACACTCTAACAAATTAATGGCAAAAAGGGTTTGGAAAAATCATGCATTGCGGACGAAGGGTAGTACATCCTCTACAAAGTCACCGATAAATGAGACAATATGAGCCATTATATGTCAAGAAACCCCATACCCAAAAGTATCACTCCCATCCACCTCGTACTCTTCACATGACTTAGAGAGGGTCCACCTGGGAAACACTCCTTGACTTGGGGAATGACTCACCCAATAGGTCACCACGACAACCATCCCATACCTAAATTTGGCAAGTTGCAAAAGGTCTTTGAGAATTTGTTTATTTTGAGAGGGGGGATTTGATGCACATGTTCAGGTGGTTGTTTTATTATATATGGCTTACTTCACATGATGTTTGTGACTTGTGAGCTCTTGGAGGGTGAATTTGCTTGTCTTTGCAGGGCCTTGACAGGTTGAAAGTTATTTTGTGAAGGCACAAGGTCACTTGGACCTTTATTTGGGGCACAAAGTCCGTTGGATGGATGATGCACCCCCTCTCCTAGAGACACATGGATGATTGAAATTGCATTTGGAGGCATGAGAGGACACCTTGGACGAGGAGACTAGCCCTCCCTTTGCCCAACTTTTGGCCTTGGAGGCTGAAAATGTCACATTTGAGGGTTAGGGTTGGTGATGCTGGCGGATTTGATGATGAGTTGGCATGTTTTAATGGAGATAATCCCTAGCACATAAAGACGTGGCCTTTGGAGGCCCAATGACTCCTTCAAAATGCTCAACAACTTGCTCTTTAGGCCAAAACATCACCCCTAAAAGGGAATTTTATTTTTGTAATTTAAAATTTAAGTTGTAAATAGATACTTAAAGGAGGTAGACCTCCCTAATTTTTTGTTGACTTGTTGAATGTGGACAAAAGGGTTTTAGGTGATCTCGTATAAAAGGAGGTCACCCATTTGTCATTTTAACACATATAACACTTGAGAATTACATAGTTCTTGACTGAAATTTTCGCCCTCTTAGGGAAAATTGCATATCTCTCTCTTGTGTTCTTTTTGGATGCTAGTTGCTTGTCTCTTTTGGAAGAAGTGGTGCACTGTCTCTCTTGAATGTTTATCTTTTCTTTGTGGTGGAATATACTTGGTAAAGAGGGTTTATCTTGCTATCTTGTGGAATTGGTAAGGAAATTTCTGCATATTTTTAGTGTTTCTTATTGTTTCATGGTTATTCTTGTCTAAACCCTTGGAGGAGTATAAAGGCATACACCCTCCACTAAGTCTATCACATTCGTCTTTGGATAAGCTACTAAATAAGGTTGCTAGGAGGAGTAAAAGGGATTATACCCTCCTAGATTTACCTTGCTAGATTTGTTTTCCCTAGGGAGTAAAAAGGATTGCATCCTTAGGGAGGTAACTCAACTAGCTCTTTCAAAAAGAGATTCCATAACCCAATTGATAAAGGCACTAGTCTAATTTGCATTGGAGAAATCAAATCATTGCATTGGTATACATGAATTTTGGAGATATTGCATTTGTTCAAGTTGGAATCAATTTTACATGGTATAAGCTTGCTTGAGCCACTAGGGCGTCTAGCTTAGCCAAGTAGTTCTCTTTGCTATTAAAAATTAATGCTACAACCATTTTAGCTACATAAAACTATCTCTCTCTCACTCATTGCTTACTAATCCACCACTAAAGTTTACTTGTGAACCTAGATTATTGTTCCATTGATCATTAACTATTGTTTTGATGGTTTACTTGGTCATTTTCATGGCTAGATCTTTCTATTGTAGAAAATTTTTCTACAGCCACAAGGATTCCCTAATATATTGTTGATAACATCATTTTGCAACCCTCTTGAACCATCAAAACTTGTGTCTAAATATTGGGATATTACCTACATGTTTAATACTTGATTGCCCAATAATTATTTGGTATTTTGCATGGTTAATTTTGCAGCTATTGACATCTTACATTGCTGATATATATATATATATATATATATCTGTTCTGTTGCAATTTTGGGACAGCAAGGTTTCTTGCTTGTTCCCCTTGGTTTTAAGGCTTGTATCTTGATCAATTGTCTTCTTTCGGGCATAGCTAACACTGTGGTGGAGGTACTCAACATTTGAAAACCATTCTTCACCAACAAGACTTCATCACCAAGCCTTTATTAATCTCCAAATATGACCTATAGGGTTTTTCACCATCATCTTCTCACTCTCCATCTCAATCCCCCTAGGGTCATCGAGATTCCCTCCTTGTGGCGATTTATCATCACTAAAGCGAGGGGAGTGTCTATCTAAGGCGACAATGGGTAGGTACTCCCATAGTTTTCACGCTCTTGTGGTTTGGGTCGGGCTTTGCCCAACCTAAAATTTGTGTGATGACACCACCTAAGAGGGAAGTGGAGCATGATATACAATTGTTTCATGACTTCCCATTGCCAAATGTTGGGTTGTATAGACAGATTTTCCTAGAAGTAGATGAGGTGAAGAAATAGTTGCAACAATAGTTGGAGCAAGGAGTAATTCAACCAAGAACCTCACCTTGTGGGTCACTTATCATCATAGTACTCAAGATGTATAAGACTTGGAGAATGTGTATCAACTACATAGATTTGAACATGATCAACCTGAAGAATTGGTACCCTATGCCGATGATCAATGATTTGTTAGATAAACTGCAACATGCCAAGCACTTCACCAAGTTGGATCTCAAATCGAGCTACCACCAGGTATGATTTAAAGAAGAAGACACCACCTTCAGGATAAGGCAAGGTCGATATGAATGGATGGTAATGCCTTTTTGTTTATGCAATGCACCAACTACATTTATGTGTCTAGTGAATGATGTATTACATCCCTTTCTAGATTCATTTGTGATAGTTTACTTAGATGATATATTATTTTATATCTCTACCTGGGAAGAGCATATCTCACATCTCATGCAGGTGTTAGAGACTCTAAAAAAATATTAGTTGTTGGCTAACCTTGTAGAAATGTAAGTTTGATCAACAATCATTAGTGTATTTGGAGTATGTGATTGGTAGAGGGGAACTCAAGATAGATCCTACTAAGATGTAGGTCATCTTCAAGTGGCTACTTCCTACTAATGCCACTGAAGTTAGGAGCTTCATTGTGGTAGTGTAGTACCTACAAAAGTTCATAGAATCATTTTTAATTATAACTACACAATTTCATGCCAATGGTAAGAGTTTCTAGTGGGGAAAGAATCCATAGAAATATTTTGATGAGTTGAAACAAAAGATTATTCAAGCACCAATTATTTCATTACCTAACTCACAAAAGACTTTTTAAGTGGAGATAGGTGAAAATGGATATGCTATGGGAGTGGTCTTGATGCAGGGAAGTAAGTCAGTATGCTATCATTCTGAAATATTTCATGGTGGAGTCTTGAACTAACCTGTGTATGATAAGGAACTATATGTTGTAGTTTAGGTTGTTAAGAAGTGGAAGCATTATTTGATGGGAAAGGAAACCATTATCCACACCGATCACCAACCATTGCAGTATTTGCAAGCCCAAAGTAAGCTTCAACAATTCAGTCACTACAAATATATGTGGGTTTTGCAACAATACCATCTAATCAATGAATATAAGAAGGGTAGCACTAATAAGTTGGTTGACATACTTTCAAGGCCACCCTCTTCCAACATTATAACTTTGGGAACTCTTATGCACATGGATCCTTTTACCCATGATGAAGACAAAGACTTACATGGAAGATGGGGACTTTAAAGATGCGTTTAGTAGCTAAAGGGCCAAATTTGTGTAGACGAAGGTGGCATTAAGGTTGACTATCATCTCCATAATGGGTATTTCTAAAAGGTAGACAAACTTTGTGTTCCTAAAGGTGAAAGAATGCAACTTATCAAAGAGACACACACCTCTAAGGTTGCAAGACATTTTGGTGTTGGGAAGACAATTACCAACTTACAAAGGTATGTGTATTGGCCCATAATGAAATAAGGTGTAGCTCAGTTTATTAGAGTATGCATACTTTGTTGTACCAACAAGCCTAGTAATAGAAAGAAAGGTTTATACCATCACTTACTTGTACCCACTAGACCCTAGGATAACATCTTCATTGATTTTGTGGGTGGTTTTACAACAACTATGAGGGGACATGACTATATGTTTTTAGTAGTTAACAGGTTCAACAAGATGCGAATTATTGTGCCTTGCAAAAACACCATTAAAGGAAAAGAAGTAGCAAACATGTTCTTTGAATAGGTTTGAGTGCACTTTGGGATATCAAGGAGCATCATCTTAGACAGGGATACCATATTTCTTAGTGCCTTTTGGACTACACTTTGGGAGAATATGGACACCAAGTTGAAGAGATCTATATTCTTCCATCCATAAATAAATGGCTAGACAGAAGTCGTCAACATGACATTGGTGCAACTTTCAAGGGATTACAACCAGAATCATCCAAAGAACTCCAACAAAAAATTGATTTGTATTCAACACTCTTATAATAGATTGGTCTACACTTCTACTAGTAAGTCCCATTTTGAAACTTTATTTAGGTATTTGTCACCTTCTCCCTTGGATGTTGTATATGGACAATAAGGAGGAGTGAGTGAAGACATCATAGGAGATGCACTAAATGAAAAAAAAATTGTTGAAAATATTAAGTAGATCCATTTACAAGTACAAGAGACATTAAAGAAGTCACATGAAAAAGTACAAGGCCCAACATGATCAACACACAATTGAGAAAAAATTCAAGGTGGGAGACAGACTTTGGTTGCATATGAACAAATAAATGATATAGGATCCTAGTAAGAAGATCAATTCTCAATGGTATGGCCCTTTTGAAGTATAAGACAAGATGGGGGATAATGCCTATAGACTCATTCTACCCCCATATATGCACATTTATTTAGTATTGAATGTGGAAAATCTAAAACTCTATGGGCCTTCCACGTTGAATCAGTAGGAGGAGTAGGTCCTACATACCATAGAGGACTTAACAATAGAAGCTCAGGAAGAGTTGGAAACAGATACAATTTTGAAAAAGAAGTGTGAAAATACCAGACAAAATCAACATGAACTTTGATAGATAGAGTTGAAAGGACAACTTCTAGGCAGGGCCAAATGGTACTCCGGGGAGAAGGTAGAGGAAATGTTTTGTCACCTCATCCAATAAAATCCATTGAGGACCAAAAGCCTCCCTAAATGGGGAGGTATGATCCAAAATGGATCATTATATAACTTGTCATTTATATTGGTTCTTTATCGATGGAAACAATGGAGGAATTGGCTTGCAGGGCCCATTTTAGAGGTAGGTCCCAGTTTGGTGATTTGGGGTCCATAAGCCTCTAGAGCCAATTTATGACTTGGCATGGATAATTGTATAATTTATCATCTATCTTGGTGCTTTCTGGGTGGAAATTTTTTAGGAATTGGCTTGTAAGCCCATTTTAGGGGTATTTGGTGATTTGGGGTCTAGAACCTTTCAGAGCTAGTTTAAGGTATCAAATAACACTTTTTGGGGTTTTCACATACCTCTAAGCCCCTCGACGTTATTCTACGCACCAAAATAATTCCAACAATGTGAAAATCACCTCAATTAGAGTTCATATGCAGAAGTTATGCCTCTCGCAAGTTGGTGTACCCTATTGACCACCATGGTACTGAGTGGATGCTAGGTCAATCCCCATTACTCAAACATGTGGGGAGAGTCACATGTAGAATTTCAAGAAGTTTCTAGAGGGTCCAAAACCCTAACACTAATTGAGGGTTGAGGTATCCAAAAACCCTAACCCTAACCCTAACCCTATACAACTATCAAGCTATGTTAAATGATGGGTCGCTAGGAAGAGAACGAGTTCCATTCTTTTTCATATTGTTATTGTTCCATAGTTAAGTAGAAAATTTAGGAGTGACATATTAAAGCATAACAAAGGATGTAGGAGATTCTCTAGCAGTTATTCAGGCCATAGTGTCCATGGAAACTCCATCATTAGTGCCCCTTTCTTTGTACTTGCATTTCATAACTAAGAAAAAGAGAGTAGAGTACAAGCCTCACCTTCTTGTTGGGTTTTCTTCTGTATTGGGTTTTCTAGGTCACATTTTGTGTTCATGTGTGGATGGTGTGTTCATTTGCGTGTTTTTTCATTTTAATTTTAGTTATTTTCATATATTTGAGTGCTAAGCTAGTAATATTAAATATGAGATCTAAGGTAATAAACTGAATAATAAATTGTTTTTGAATGTTGTAAGATCCATTGTGATGAACTGTACCAATGGAATATCCACGACAATTTATAGATCAACAGTACATACGATGATATTTGTGCTATTCATCAACAAATAAACAAGTTTAAGATTATATTTGTAAGTTCTCATTATGCAGCCGTTCCAAGCCTTCTAACAAAAAACTTAGACTTTATCAATCATTTTTATTCCCATCTCAACCTTGAAAATTATTTTGTGGACTTTATTAGCAAATTTCCCACGCATGGTAACACGATTGTATTTTCATGGTGGGTTGTCTCCTTTTCTAAGATGATTATCTTCATACCATATAAAAAAATGTGTAGTGCTCTTTACATTACAAGGTTATTCATCAAACTCTAATGGAAATATTTTCAAGTACCATTCCTTATTGTTTCTAACTATGATTTTGATTTTTATACTCACTTTTGGCAATCATCATAAAAGATGCCTAGTTATAAATTGTAACTTTCAGCTTCCTTTATTATGATAAAATGCCCAACACAATATGATAAACCTAAGTACACAATTAAATGGATATGTGAAGCACAAATCCTAAGAATATTAATAATGACGAGTTACACGACAATTCTAAGATGGTAGGAGAAGAACTCCAAATAACCTCGATTACATCCATAAATAATGAACATATGTTAATGTGTAATAGTAACTCCATAACCTTTTATATATACTAGTTAGCACTCACTAGTCATGTAAGCCCAATGCCAGGCCTATCTATTACTTTCATATACATGCGATCCATTATATTGGCTAGAATGACATAGGTTCATAACATAGTACCCCCCTTCAAACATATTTTCCTTGAAAGCTTTGTAGTTGAGAGTGTTACACAAGATGAAACCAAGTTGTAGTATTTCATCATAATGTCTCTAAATTTATGTCATTTTTTGTTATCCATATATTCATATTTCACTCTTATTGGCATTGATAGTTGATAGTTTGGTGCCAAATTGTTATTTTTTCTTAGATTCTAGCCATCATTATCATTTTGTTGACTTTTGTAGTTGTTCGCATTTGATTATATTTTGTCATATATTGTTCCTTGTCTTCTAGTTCCATGAATGTTATTGATTATGCCATATACACATTGTAGCATTTGTGCTTAATCTTTGATTATATTCATTTATGAGATAATATTACCAAATTTGGCTTTTACCACCTCGACTTGGAGCTAAAATTCTTCATTAAATTTTTTTGTGGCCTTCTTACATATTATGTTCCTCCTCATTCCGAAGTTGAAGTGTGATGGCATCCATTAATTTCATTATCCGTATTAAATCGTTGATCACATTTTTTTATTTGACTTCATTCGTATTTAGGGCTTCAAACTTCTTAAAAACTTTGTCTTCAACTCCATTGGTCATCTCTTCATATACGATATTTGATTCTATCTTCCAGAGATGCCTTTTTGCACTCTTATGATCGCTAGGAAGGGATAATGGATTGATTATGATTATACAAACTTTTAATTTCTTCATCTCTCTTTGCAATATCTTCCTTTGAATCATCCTTGTACTTTTATTTTCTCTCCTTTCCTTCCCTTAAGTTCTTAACCTCCTTAATAAGTGATCTATTAAGGGCCTATGACTTAGATAACTAATCATGTTCTCTTATTTGTCCTTCTTAATTTTAGATACTTGTTTCAACATTTATGTTCTCCATTTCCTTGATGCAATTTAATTTGTTCTCTCCTTATCCCTCTGAAGATATTTCAACACTTTATTGTCTCGATTTTTATATTTTGACCATCTACTTAATTTTTCTTTTCAAATTCATCATCGAAAAGTTATGGTAACTCTTGTGTGTTGATATAAAATCACCATCTAAAAGCTCCCTCCATTAGATCAATTCACATGAATTTCTTCCAATATAATGAGGACTCACAATCAATATAATATATATAATCCTTAACACTATGACCTTTGAGTTGTCATGTGAAAAACATCTTTTCAACAAAATGGAGAATTTAGAGGACCTTTAAATTATAAAACGTTTATCCAAATTTGCCCCAAATTTTAGATAGGTATTCTCTATATTTCCTCTTTCAATTTCATTTTGAATCACATAAAATGCACATTCTAATGAAAACTTATGTAGATTTAATTTGACTAATTGTTTTGAACATTTATATAGGGCTTGATCTACAAGATGACTTATACCTTCTATACCTTTGTGATTTCTACTTCAATTTTGGTGAAATTTCACTAGGCAATAGCTTAAAATGTCTTCTTTCAAATGAAATTGGTTTCATTCAATTTGGATATTCCAAGGTTGAATTACATCCAATTTTCCAAATCTTATTATTTTTAGCTTTGCCATAAAGAGCAAAACAATAAAACCATCATAACTTGACTTTTGCACTAAATGACCTACATTTTTTAACAGATAAAACGCTTAGATGTCTCTGTCAATTGCACAAATGGTACTCACAAAACCAACATCTTGAACTGCTCTATGAGGCTAGTCAGAGGGAAGTGGGAATGATCATTGAGATTTCTATAGCCCTTGTTTATTTCCTTTGATGCCCTCTGCCTTCCTTATGAAATTTGGCAAGGGATAAAAGGGAAAAAGGAGGTATTTAGACATGTGCATTTTGCATGAACCATGTTATCGCACAATTTGTAGTTTGGGAAAATCCCAACCCAAGAAAAAAATGTGTGACACAACTGGGGAAACCTATCACTGTCACCTCAATAGATATCCCCCTCGTTTTAGTGAAGGACAAGTCCAACACAAGGGAAGCTCCTGGGTGACCCTAGGGGGATTGCAAGGGGATATGCAAGGATATAGAAGAAAACCCCTATAGGTCAAGGTATAAGGTGAACTTGAGGCTTGAGGACAGAGTATTTGGAGCTGGTAAATGGTTGCCAAGGTTGTGTACCTGCAAATCAGTGTTAGACAAACCAAAACAATACCAAATATGATGATATAAGCCTCAAGACTAAAGGGGAATCAACAAGAAACTTTGATGTCCCAAAATTGCAACAATAAATAAATATATATCAGCAAATAAGAAGTTGTAGCAATTGCAAATTAAACAATCAAAATCAAGTATATGATATTGGAAAATAAAGCTTGCAACTAGTAGATAGTATTCTAATGTTTAAACCAAGACTTTGATAGCAAAAGACGTATGTTAAGGAATGTTATCAATAGAGTTTTGCAATAGCCTTATTTATGTATCAAAATTTTTCCACAAAAACAAGTTCTAACCACTAAAATCAGTAAATAAGCCACCCAAACAATAGCCCTTAAACAATAGATCAATTATCATAGCTTTCAAGTGAATTTCAACGGTATAAAAGTGAATAAAGTGTAAGAGAAAGTGAGTTTGTTGCAACCCTATTGGTTGTATCTTAATGTTTATTAAAACAACTCAATCACTTTGCAAATCAAGACGCTCCTGGAAGACAAGAGAGTTGTAACATTCCCCAGCTTGTCTAGGGAATGCTACTTGCGGTATAACATAAAAACAAAATTTCTTCTTGCTGATTTATTTATTTTTTGTTTGCTAGTTTGTCCATGACCTGCAAGACTATCCTGTGGCTTGAGAAATCACGACTTAGGGGCATCCAAGCCGTCAAAATCACTCGGGGATCGCACCCGACATGAGCCACACCAACTCTTAACATGGATGGATTTTTTGTCCCTGCAGGTTTCAAACCAGTGACTTAACATCATGGAGTGCCTTAACAACACACTCCATCACCGACTGTCCTATACCTCGGGGACTTCAAAATTTTGAGGACATGGGGGTGGGATTTGATCCACTTATGTGTGCACGGGTCATGATATTATTTAATATAATATCTCTGGGTGCAACAACATGTTCGATCACTACCTCAAGGTGACCCCATGGCTCCAGGTTAGGCCCTCACGGGAATTGAACCTTGCCTAACGGTGAAAAACTCCCCACTTTTCACCATTGGATCCAACCCCTTTGGGCCTTCTTGCTGATTTATTAACTGTAGCTTACCAGCTACATTTTAAACCAGATTTTGATGTCCATGAATGAAATGCATCTACAATAGTCTAAATGAACATGAATTTCAAAAAATGACTCATTCACAGCAACAATTAAACCATTCACATACACATATTAAGTAACAATAATTAAACTCAGTAAATGACACATATAATAGGTAAACATTGATTTTGAAAAAAGTTTATGCAACCAGCTACTTGGGAAGGATGTTTCTCCCAACTATAGACCTATTATTCTAGATCTCAACAACAAGTCACCCATGAGTTGGGTTTAGCAATACACAAGTAAATGGTGACTCTCACAACCCACTCATAACTCACTAACACACAACCCACTGCTACTCTCCTACAACTATCCCAAATTTACCTCTAGCTCTCTTCCTCTTGACCCATCCAACCCAAGGAATGTACCCCTTCACTTCTTTCAGTCCATTGGGTGTCCCATTCATTTATTAGGGTCTCTCAAGCTTAGGTGGCTAGGAATCTCTCTACTTGGAACTCAAGGCACTCACTGTAAGGAAAACTACCTATAAAAACAACAACAAACACTTGCTGATACAATGCAACTCACTCAAGATTTCAGTCTTCAGGCATGACAACCTGATTCTTTAATTCTCCAGCTCCAATACACTTCAAAACGCTCCAACCTGCTCCTAAATTCGCCCAGCCTCCTTGTTCATCCTCCTGTGCTCTTTTTCCTATTTGTTGTATGTTGTTCATGCCTAACTCCTCCTGTAAAAACTGTCTATAACAACCCATACGAATTTCCTCTATCTTTCCAAGACAATTGACTGCTCACTCTGCCCAATGTTGATTGCTTCTTTTCCATCAACCACATGATTGCATCATCCACCTAATTTTCTTTTCCCTTAATATGTTTAGTTTTAAAATCATACTCACTAAGAAACTCTAGCCATCTAGTTTTCCTAACATTTAGTGTTGGTTGTCCAAATAAATGTTTCAGACCACAGTGGTATGTTCTTAGCTCAAACCTCTTCCCCATGAGGTAATGCCTCCACATTTTCAATGCGTGTACAATGGCTACTAGCTCTAAATCATGGGTTGCATAATTTCTCTCATGCTTCGTTAGATTTCTATATTCAAAACATACCACCTAATCCTTTTGACCAAGGACTCCACCGAGCCCTTCCTTGCATGCATCTGTGCACACCACAAAGTCTTCATATGGATCTGCAATCTTTAAAATGAGCGCACTTGTCAAAATGTTTTTCAATTGCTTTAAACTTTCTTCACATTTTGGACTTCATTTGAATTTCACTCCCTTCTTTTGCACTAAAGTGATTGGGATTGCAATATTTGAAAACTCGTTTATGAATCTTCGGTAATAACCAGTAAGACCCATAAATGACCCGACCTCCATCACATTCTTGGAGCTGACCACCCTTTAATGGCCTCTATTTTCTCGGGATCAAATGTTATCCCATCTGTTGAAATAATCTTCCACAAGTAGTGGATATTCCTTTGATAAAATATGCACTTACTTAGTTTGGCATATAATTTATGCTCCCTTAAAACCTTTAGCACCATTCTTAAATGCTTATCATGCTCCTCCTCAGATTTAGAGTAGATGAGAATGTCATCTAAGAAAACAATTACAAACTTGTCCAGGTACTCCCTGAACACTCCATTCATTAGACACATAAAGACAACTGGGGAATTTGATAGTCCAAATGGTACTACCGTTAATTCATAATGCCCATTCCTTGTTCTGAACGTTGTCTTGCTGATGTCTTCGTCTTTTATCCTCACTTGATGATAACCTTATCTCAAGTCAATCTTGGAAAAGATCCTTTCACCTTTTAGTTGATCAAATAAATCATCAATCCTTGGCAAATGATATTTGTTCTTTATAGTG
The DNA here is from genome assembly GCA_009831015.1 of Picea engelmannii. NCBI lineage: Eukaryota > Viridiplantae > Streptophyta > Pinopsida > Pinales > Pinaceae > Picea > Picea engelmannii. The sequence continues at coordinate 14,380 of WSFP011350093.1, forward strand.
ACCTTATTCAACCATATGAAATCAATACATAACCTTAAGGTTCCATCTTTCTTTTTCACAAATAGAAATGGGACCCCAAGATGAGACACTTGGGTGTATATACCCCTTCTTCAAAAGTTCTTCTAGCTACATCTACAACTCTTTCAATTCCGTGTGTCGATTATGTAAGGTGTCTTGGACACTAGGGCAACACCTGGCACCAAATCAATAGAGAAATTGATATCCCTCTTTGGTGGCAATCCTATAATTTCTTGAAAATATCTCAAGACTAGATGGTCTTCAAGACTGAACATTTTATCTTTAGCTTCCTCTTCCATATGGGTTGCAAAAATTTGACATCCTTTCCTAAAACTCTTTTTCAGTTGCATGATTGAAATTTCTCTAACATCCACAACTCTTGGAATGCCTTGAATCTTTCCTCGATGTCCCTTCTCCTCAAGACATGTTATTGTCTTGTTGTAACAATATAGGACAACATTGTGTTTTTCCAACCAATCCATGCCAATTAGATAGTCATATGAACCCAAAGGTATAATGTTCACATCTACCTTTGTGATGAGTCCATTCATGTTTATTGGGCAATCTTTAAACAACTCATTGATCTTTCTCTTAGCCCCCATGGCTAACTGAACTAACCAAGATTTCTTATGCTTACTCCTTCGAAAATGAAATCTTTCAATAATATTAGAATTTGTGTAACTATGGCTAGGTCCAAAATCAATTAAAATTTCTATGGGATAATTATTGATCTTACCTTCCACTTCGATCATGGGGGACTTATATTATTCTTCCTTGTTGTCTAAGGCTGCATAAATACTTCACATGCTTCCTCCCATGTCTTCCACTGTTTCAACGTCCTGAATTTTGTGAACAATTCTCATCCTTTCTCCTTTGTGACGATAGTCCCTATATAAGTGATTCCCCTCACAACCCCAACAATGTATAGGTTGTTGCCTTAGCCTTTTCCCCAAAAAATATGTTGTCTTGTTTTCATTTTGGGATGACTTCCCTTGTTGATTGGCTTGGGATTTTTTCTTGAAAAATGGTGGCTTAAAACCTTTTTTCCTTTTCTCCCTCTTTCCTTTCATCTTGTCATTCCAAGTCTTTTGGAAGATTGGCCTCCCTTTGCTATGCTCGTAAATATGTTTTTCTCTCCTTATGGTCTACTCCAAAGTATTAGGGTTATCATACTATATCTTGTCACTATAGAAAGAGGGTAACCCACTAAGAAACCTTTGGATTTTGACCTTCTCATATCTTATGAACCCCACATACTTCAGTGACTCAAAGAACCTCTTCTCGTACTCATCCATTGTAATGCTTCCCAACTTGAGTTCAAAGAACTCATTCATCTTCCTTTCATAGTAATGCTCAGGAAAATATTTCTTCTGAAGATATCCTTTGAATTGCCTCCATGAGACTCTCTTTTCATCAATATCCTTGGATTTCTTATCATGGACCCACCACATAGCTTCCTTTCCTTGCAAATGGTAGGTTGCAATTCTTGTCTCTATTGTTGAGGGGTAATCATATAGTTGGGAATATTTCTTCATTTCCAGCAGCCATGCCTCAGCCTCTTCTCCCTTCTTGTGCTCACCATTGAAAGTAGGTGGCTTGATTTTCCTAAGGTCACCTTGCAATATGTCTCCCTCAGGTCTTCTCCTATGTCTCCTGACATGAGACACACTTGGGATGCTTCCTGACCCTGAACTGGCATGAGCTCTCCAATTGGATTTCCCCAGGGAATAATGGTATCTGCTCCTACTCCTTAACTACTTGTCATTCCCATGATAATCCTTGATGCTATGGGATTTGGATGATGTTACTTGTCTAACACTAGCTTCTAATCTCATGCCAGATTCTTTCTTGGCTTAGTTCTACAAGATGTTCAAAATTTTCAGTATCTCTTCTTGAGCCTTCACGATCTTCTCATTATCATCACTATAACTCTACACTTATCTCTGCAGACTTCTCATAGTTACATGCTCCTACCTGCCTCTTCTTCCATTAGATTATGTCTCAACATTTCCCATGTTGACATGCAAACCTGTGAATTCTTGTCGGGGCACTAACCTACTAGGCCGCCAACTACCTTCTTTTCCTCCTGCTGGAATTCCATTCCATCCCGATCTGATCCAATATATTTTCATGTCGGGCCATTGGTCATCAACCTACCGACCTCCAAAAACCTTTAACATTGCGCTCTCAAGCGCATGATCTAAGGAATTTGTTGGCACCTTGGGAACATAATCCTAACGTGGCTTGCCACCTAGCCTGACAGGTGGCTAATGAGACACCGACCCACTGGACCATAAACTTCTCCCACACAACATCCACCTGAATGACTTCGATCCGACGTCAGGGCACTGAGCCACCGAAACAACTTCCACACACCTCCATCCAAATGGACCCGACGCCGATCCATCGACCCATCGACCCACAAGAGCACCAACCACATGCCACTACATGCAACCTCTAACCAATTTCTTCGATGTTGGTCCACTAGGCCATCGGGGCACCGAGACACCAGTCACCACACATAACCTCCATCCAAACTGCTCCAATCCGATTTGGTGAATACGCTTTCTCGCAGGGTTTCTGATATCCAAATTTTTCATTGCACATGGGTTCAACAAGGTTCTGCATCTCTTTGTGCTTTACGCACAAATAACTACGGTTTTCCCTTTTCTTGTAAACCACTCTGTCTAACCCTTTCCTTTGCATGTGGGATAAACAAATAACACCCATCATTGATCAAGGGTTGTGAATCCAACATGGGGTGCGATCAACGACTCTTGTGCATTATTGTTCTAGGTGACATAACTATTGACTATTTTGACCCAACAATGGATTGTTGGAAATCACAGACCATGGGGAATTTATTGAACATATATTCGATGGAAAAATAACAGTTTTAAACCACAAGAATCCACCCCCAACACTATCTTGAAGAAAAAATAATTTTTACCCCAAACAAAATAGATATGGTTTAGACAGCTTTTGTTGTCATGTAGCAGGCTCCTACATGCCAATGTTGTAACCTTCTACTCTGATACCATAATGTAACATCTCCCAACCCTTCTAGGAAATGCTACTTGTGGAATAACATAAAAACAAAATTTATTCTTGCTGATATATTTATTGTATCTTACAAGCTACGTTTTAAACACATTTTAAACTACATTTTGATGTCCATGAATGAAATGCATCTATAGTAGTCTAGATAATCATGAATTGTAGAAAGTGACTCATTCACAACAACAATTAAACCATTCACATACACATATTAATAAACAATAATTAAACTCAGTAACTGACACATAAAATAGGTAAACACTTATCATTGTAGAACGGTTTTTCAACCGACTTCTTGGCAAGGACGTTCCACCCAATAATAGACTTTCTATTTTAGATCTCAACAATAAGTTACCCCTGAGCTAGGGCTAGGAATCCACAAGATAAGGGTGTCTCTCACAACTCACTAACACATAACCCAATAATACTCTCCTACAACTATCCTAAATTTAACTCCATCTCTCTTCCTCTTGACCTATCCAACCCAAGGAATGTACCCCTTCATTGCTTTTAGTCCATCGTGTGTCCCATTCATTTATCAGGGTCTCTCTAGCTTAGGTGGCCAGTAATTTATTTTCTAGGAACTCAAGGGACTCACTGTCAGGAAAACTACTAATAAAAACAACATCAAATACTTGTTGATTCAATGCGAATCACTCACGAGTTCACTCTTCAGGCTTGAAAACCCGGTTCTTCAATTCTCCAGTTGGGATCTTACACACTCAACTGAAATAGAAGTTTTACCCAATGATAAATAAATTCAGAAAACTGGGTTTGGATTAACACCCATAAACCTTTTCCCTTTGGCCCCCTCTTATACACTCTCTTCTCTCGTGGAAAAACTCAGCCCCCATCTCTGTCCATATTCCCAGTAGTTGGCATCACATTATTTTTATTAAAAACATAAAATACATTTCACATATCACATCACTTAGACACAACTGTCAACAATATTCCTATCTACATTATGCGTTAATTAAACTGGGTATTACAATGGTGATGTTACATTCCCCCTCCCCTACAATTGTGCATCATCCCCGATGCACAACACATTCCAAAAACATATACAAATTTACATTACAATGTTTAGAAAATAAAAACAAAAATATGTAAATGTTTACCCTCCAACAACAGTCCAAACCAAAATATCTCATTCTTCTCAACCTGATGACCCAAGGAATGCGCCCCCTTCACCACCTTCAGTCCATCAGGATGCACCGTTATTTTATCTGGGCTATCAACACTGACCAAGAATTTCTGAGATGAGGTTCTAGAACTCTAGCTATCATTTTTTATTTTTCAGCTTCTATTTTCTTCAAATTCGACAAAACATTTTGGGTATTCCTCACATAGTTTCCTCATGCTCCCATGTTGCATCTTCAGGACTGTAGCAGGTCCATTGAACCTTTACCATCCCTATGGATTTGCTTCTTAGTAATTTGACTTTCTGGTCCAAGATGCGTACTGGTTCCACCCAGAAATCCCCTTCGTTTTACACCTGGATCACGATCCAATCAATTATGTGGTTAGGGTCAGGCACATATTTCTTTAATAACAGTACATGAAAAACATTATGCGTTCTCATGGATGTAGGCAATGCTAAGAAGTATGCAACTGCTCCTATATTTTATAATATTTCGAAAGGCCCACAATATCTTACTGCGAACTTTGGGCAACAACATAATCATATCGAACTTCTTTTTTCTTTCACTTTTATGAAATCATGTTCTCGCACTTTAAAATCTCCAAAAAATTTGTTCTTGTTTGCACAAATTTTCTGCCTGTCCTGGGCAACCTTTAAATTCTTCTTGATCTTTGTCATCTGCTCTTCCATTTCTTTTTACAAATTTTTCCCAATGATGGCTCTGTCTGCTGGGTTGTCCCAACTCACCAGTGTGTTACACTTTCTGCCATACAAAGCTTCAAAAAGACTCATTTTTAATGAGGCCTAATACCCATTATTATAGGCAAACTCCACTAAGTGGATGTAGTCTTCCCATTTTTATGGTTGATCCATCACATACATCCTAAGAATGTCTTCAATTATCCTATTGGTCCTTTTTGTTTTCCCATCATAATCTGGGTGATATGTTGTAATAAGATTCATATTTTTTCCAAAGCCTTTGAACAAACTTTGCCAAAGTTTGGAAGTAAACTTGGAATCTTTGTCTGAAACTATTGCCTTAGACACTCCATGTAGCCTGACAACTTTCTGTAAGAATATAATGGATGTGCTCATTTAACCATAGACAATATAGCAATATTGTCACCCAACCATAGGCCTAAGCCACCCCCAAGCACCTTAACCTTGATAGAGAATCATTCCGGAAGCAAACACTAAACAAGATAGCCAAACAAAGGTGGTGCACCTTTCTCCAAGGATAGCGCACCAAGAAAGAATAACAAGAGTTGATTAGAGAGTCCAAACCATAACCAAGAGAGAGTCCAAGCCAAAACCGAAATCTGCTATTTGCAACAACTACAACAACAACTCTCCTCCAAACTTGCGCACAAACTAGCCAACTGCAGTGCGCACAAGTGTTGCTTCTGCAGTTCTGAGAATACTAGCCAGAATGAAGACTGGCCTCCTGTATTTATACTATTTCTGGCAGACTGTCAGGGCTGACTTCTCATTCTGGGTGTAATTCTTTAGTATATAACATTTCCTTTAGCTGACTTCTTCTCTTGGAGGCTAATAATCTAATACAAGTCATTCTCTTGAGCCGACTTGTCTTCTAGGGTTATTAACCAATTAATTAGGGTTTCTTCTTGCTTCCCAGAATATTCTATTCTCGTCAGGTTTACACGTGGAGGTAAATACCTCCCGCAGCTACCATAATATCAACACTCCCTCCTAGCTAGGGAGGTATTGAAGGTAATGGTCTTGAGCACAAACATACCATTCACCCGGTAGCATCAACATAGTCGTATAGATTATCTCATGAGCACCATCATCACTATCAATGTCATCAACCACATCATCTCTCGAAACAATACTCCATCTGAGTAATTAGACATGATGCTGGATAAGTCACTCAATCCATAGAGTGACACAAGAACCATTCTTCTAATCCAAACATATGTCCTAGAAGAGAAAATGTCTTGGATCATTTTCCGTTTGGGAAATCTCTATCCATTGATCATCCATCTAACTGATAATCATTTCCAACACTACTGATAGTCTTCAAGGAAATCAGAACAATTTCATTCAATAGAACACAACTGTGTCTATCGATAGTAGTACACAACTACAATCTAATGGTACACTACCACACCAAGTAGCACTCAGATACTTGATCAGTGGCATATAGTCACAATCAGTGGAACACATCCACCACAGTAGCATACATCTACTATCTAGAGACATACAATCTCCATAACAATCATATTATCTGATATCAACCTGCACATAAAACATTGTTTATGATATAAACTGAATCATCTGGGCCATTCTTCCACTCACATCTGTGAGATCTGAAAGAGCATCTGCCCTCTAAAGGTAAAACATCAATGATGAACTATTTGGACTATTCTTCTCAAGCAAGGAAGAATAAATGTCTCGATTTCTGAGCCTAGACCATTCACCTATCTGGGCCATTCCTCCGGAACTAAACAAAGTGCAACCTAGAGAGAATGAGTCTGCCCTAGGGAATGCCTATCCCTGATTACTGAACCTGGACCATTCCTCTGGCACTAAACAAAGTGCAACATGGAGAGAATGAATCTTCCCTAGGGAATGATTGTCCGGACCATTTCCTAAGGAAATGACTATCCTGCACCAACCTCCAAAACAGACCATTCTTCAAAACTACTCACAACTGTGAGCTTCGAAAGAATGACTGTCCGGCGAGGTAGCCAACATTCTTGACCACTACTGAGAGTGACCGTAAATAAGAGAGAATTTCCTAGACCATTCCCGCACATTGGCCACAAGGGGAATCGCTGTCTATGGTACATCAACAATCCATTGAACCATTTTCATTACGAAAATGACCGTTCGATCTGGACCATTTTCCGAACTGGAAAATGCATGTCCGTTAGAAATCTCAAACCACTTTCCGAACTGGAAAAGAAACTGCTCGTCTTGGACCATTTTTCAAACTTGAAAAATGTTTGTCCATAAATCAATAACACATCAGTGCTCCCTCCCAACCTGGGAGTCATCGCTTCCTTTTTCAATAAGGAAGTCATCTCCACGAGCTCCAACTTGAGTACACAAAACTCTTTCATCTTAGATAGAGGCTTTACCAAAATGTCTGGTTATTTGCTCATCTGTGGAGATATATATTGGAGAACCATTTTCTCTTTTCTGGACTTCATCACGGAGAATGTAATGCTTGATCTCAATGTACTTTGGTCTTTCTAGAACATTGGTTTTCTGAAGGCTTCATATAGCTCTGATCATTATAGTATATCATAGTTGGATTCAACTCTTTTGTTTCCTGCTAGCTCATAACATCGTGGAAAGGCTCAAACTGGAACATATCCATGTGGCACTTCTTCTTTCATTATGAGAGTTTGTCATGGATTAGCAATCCATCGTCTTGGACTTTTGAGTAACCATTCTGTTTTTTATCATAGAAGGTTTTCACCATGCTTCTGCTGTGCATAAGAGGATTTGCACCAAGTTGTTTGAATCCATACAAAATCTTCTTCCATCTGCATACAAGGGTCTCTTTATGGTATACCTCAAAGCCTTGAGGTTGCTCTACATATGCTCTTTTTTCAATGATTCTGGAGAACAGTCTTTGCATTCATCTGATGTAAAATCCAACCCATGGATATTGCGGATGATATAATGATTCATGTAGAGGTATGTCTAGTTTACTGGAACAAGAAATCATCATAGTCTTCTCCCTCCATTTGGGAGAAAATCTAGTTCTGGATCTCGCAATGCTTACATTCACAATACATTGTTCTTCATCACAACTTTCAGTTCCTCTGCTTGATTTCTTTTAATGAGTTAAGGTCAGACTGGTAGTCTTGTGATTCTTGATACAATGACTGATTGTTCTGGCTTTTCTTTCTCTCTTGGAATCATCATGTTCTTCCTCATGTTTCTCTTTAGCTCTTGGGCCCATGGAGTTTTCTATAGATTCCATGCCCTGAAGATTCCAACTTCTTCATTTCATCATAGGATCATGGATGTGGATGGACAATCAGGGATACTTTTAGGCTTCTTTTCAAAGAAGGCTTCTTCTAAAGTCAAATTGAACACGTACTGCTTTTCATGGCTGCTACCATGGATATATACTTCATCATCTTCAATGGATCATAGGATTATCTCCCTCCTACTCCTTGCTTCATGTATGAATGCATGCTCTTATTTTGGAAATATATAATCAACTCCCTCCATCTAACAGAGTCCACACTTTCGTCTTCATGCTTATTGCCTTCTGCAAAGTGTCATAAGTGTTTCTCCAATTTCCTCTTGATTGCCGACTTCTTTCTGTTTTTACTTCTTCTAGGTTTCTTCAAGATCGATTCTGATTTCGGCTTATCTTGCAGCCGTTACTTACGTAATAACTACCACATGAATTGTTACCAGGGGTTGTTGATGTACTTCATCCTTTCATGTGTATTGTCTGACTTGTAGTCATAGTGATAACAATCCTTATCTTGTTGTTCTTTTGTAGGTATAGTTTATCTTTGAACATATTATCTACTAAGAAATAGATATGCAATATATGTACATAAAACATGGTATATACAAGAACTATGAAGAGTATTGTTACCTTGTCTTATAACAAGGAGTATGTTTTGTCCTGCTTGGCTTTATTTGAGGGTTCCCTTTCTTCGATAACTAATGCTTTGTGTGTTCCCTTCCTTTTCTTTAACTCGATACAATGATTCTTGTAGTGACCATACTTTCGACAATTGAAGCATTGTATTTTTGACATATCTTTCTCTTGATTAGGTTTCTTCGTGGAGCCAAACTTCTTTTTATTCCTGAAATTCTTGAACTTTGTTGTGAAGGCTTGATCATCGTATTTCTTGTTGGGGTTTCTCTTTTGCATTGATCCTTGATTCTTCTTGTGCACAACAAGTCCAAAGTTCTTCAAATGTAGGATACTCTTTCCTTGTGTTCATGCTTGCGGAAAATGAATCCCATGTCTTGGGAAGACCATTGAGTACTATATTTACTAGTTCCTTTTATGAAATGATCTCTTCAATGGCTTGTAGTTGATCTATCAACTGAGAGATTCTCACAAAGTATGATGTTATGTTGTCATCATCATTCATTTTCATGTCACGGAGCTCATTCTTCAGACTCATTACATGTCCAATATTTCTAACTGAGAAGAGGTTTATTAGGGCATCATACATCTTCTTGGACGAATCAAGATGGGAGATGTAGGGTATCAAGTGGTCTTTTATAGAATCCACTATGATACTCATGGCATTGATGTCATTTTCTTTGAACTTCTCCATAACTGCAATGTTCTGCGGTTCCTTCTCTTTTATTTCTTCAAACTCTGGTTCCACAATCTTTCCTTTCACGATTTCCAACACTTTGTTCTTGGCAAGGATGAGATCAATCCTTGTCTTCCATGCTATGAAGTTAGAATCCCCTTCTAACTTTTTTTCTGACTTCATAGAGTAAGTCATGGCTTCTTTGACTTGGTCAACCCTAGATTTGACCAAAAACTCAAACTTAACGTCTTAGCTTGCTGAGAGTACCAGGAGATGCACTAGGCTAGGGCCCACTAGTCTATCCATAAATCAGGTTGATCGCTTCACTTAAGGTGCCTCAACAAGAGGGTTAGGGTTTCGTTGTTGTAGCAAAAAAAAACTGGCTGCAACTGCAACGGTAACTGAGCAAATCCTCCCAATCTATATTCCAGCGGTTAGACTATCCGAAGATAGTGTGGGCTCATAACCTGTTAGAATATAATGTATGTGATCGTTTAACCATAGACAATATAGTAATATTGTCACCCAACCATAGGCCGAAGCCACCCCCGATCACCTTAACCTTGATAGAGAATCATTCTGGAAGCAAACCCTAGACATGATAGCCAAACAAAGGTGGCACACCTTTCTCCAATGATAGCGCACCAAGTAAGAGTAACAAGAGCTTATCAGAGAGTCCAAACCATAACCAACAGAGAGTCCAAACCAAAACCAAAATCTGCTAGTTGCAACAGCTGCAACAACATCTCTCCGCCAAACTTGCGCACAAAGTGGCCAATTGCAGTGCGCACAACTGTTGCTTCTGCAGTTCTGAGAATACTGGCCAGAATGAAGACTGGCCTCCTGTATTTATACTATTTCTGGCAGACTGTCTGGGCCGACCTCTCATTCTGGGTGCTAATTATTTAGTATATAACATTTCCTTTAGCCGACTTCTTCTCTTGGTGGCTAATAACCTAATACAAGTCATTCTCTTGAGCCAACTTGTCTTCTAGGGTTATTAACCAATTAATTAGAGTTTCTTCTTGCTTCCCGGAATATTCTATTCTCGTCAAGTTTACACGTGGAGGTAAATACCTTCTGCAGCTACCATAATATCAACACTTCCTTCATATAGAGATTTGCAATGTTGGTTTCCTTATGTGTTGTCTTTACAGGAATAAAATGCACTGTCTTAGTCAATTTTTCCACTACCACCATGATGGAATCATGTTGCTTCACTATCCTGGGAAACTTTGTAATAAAATATACTATGAATACCTCCCACTTCCTTTCTAGAAGGGGAAATGCCTGGCTGGATGTCTGTGCTTCGTCTTTACCTTTTGGCACAGTAATGGATTTCTGATATCCCGGGTGCCCAACATATGGCACATTTTGCATTTCTCTCACCATGATATTTTTCAGATCCGTGGAATTTGGAAAATATACTTTACCTCTGTATAAGAGGATTCCATCCTCTTTCAACTCATAATTTTTAAATTTCTACTGTAAATTGCCTTGCTATAAGTTTTTTTTTTGTTTACAAATAAAGATGATATGAATTTGTTGCTTCAATAATTTTATCCTTTAAATCCGTCCTGTACATGCTGATGGCTGAAACATGCACTTCATGAGCTCTTCTGCTAAGTGCATCAACCACCTGATTTTATTTTCCCTTAATATGTTTAATTTCAAAATCACACTCACTAAGAAACTCCAACCATCTAGTTTGTCTAGCATTTAGTGTTGGCTATCCAAATAAATTTTTCAGACCACATTGATCTGTTCTTGGCTCAAACCTCTTCCCCATGAGGTAATACCTCCACATTCTCAATGCGAGTACAATGGATGTTAGCTTTAAATCATGGGTTGCAAAATTTCTCTCATGCTCCTTTAGTTTTCTAGATTCAAAACTTACCACATGATCCATTTGACTGAAGACTCCATTGATCCCTTCCTTGCATGCATCCATGGACACCACAAAGTATTCATTTAGATATGCAATATTTAATATGGGTGCACTTGTCCAAATGTTTTTCAATTGCTGAAAACTTTCTTCAAATTTTGGACTCCATTTGAATTTCACTCCCTTCTTTTGCAATGAAGTGATTGGGCTTGCAATATTTGAAAACCCCTTTATGAACCTTCGGTGATAATCGACGAAGCCCATAAATGACCTAACCTCCGTCACATTTCTTGGTGTTGGCCACCCTTGAATGGCCTCTATTTTCTCGGGATCAACTGTTATCACATGTACTAAAATAATATGCCCCAAGTAGTGGATATTCCTTTGATAAAAGATGCACTTACTTAATTTGGCATATAATTTATGCTCTCTTAAAACATTTAGCACCATTCTTAAATTCTTCTCATGCTCCTCCTCAAATTTAGAGTAGATGATAATGTCATCTAAGAAAAAAATTACAAACTTGTCCAGGTAGTCCTTGAACATTCCATTCATTAAACACATAAAGACAACTGAGGCATTTGATAGTCCAAATGGCACTACCATGAATTCATAATACCCATACCTTGTTTTGAACGTTGTCTTGATGATGTCTTCTTATTTTATCCTCACTTGATGATAACCTGATCTCAAGTCAATCTTGGAAAAGATCCTTGCACCTTTCAACTGATCAAATAGATCATCAATCCTTGGAAAATGATATTTTTTCTTTATAGTGACCTTATTCAGTTGTCTGAAATCAATACACATCCTTAAGGTTCCATATTTCTTTTTCACAAACAGAACTAGGGCTCCCCAAGTTGACACACTTGGGCGTATATACCCTTTCTTCAAAATTTCTTCTAGTTGCATCTACAACTCTTTCAATTCCTATGTGCCCATTTTGTAAGGTGCCTTGGACATTGGGGCAACACCTGACACTAAATCAATTGAGAAATCGATATCCCTCTTTGGTGGTAGTCCCGTGATTTCCTCAAAACATCTAGAAAATATATCAAGACTGGATGGTCTTCAAGACTAGCCATTTTATCTCTAGGTGGCTCTTCCATATGGGTTGCAAAAATTTGACATCCTTTCCTAAAACTCTTTTTCAGATGCATGGTTGAAATTTATCTAACAACCACAACTCTTGGAGTGCCTTGAATCTTACCTTGTTTTCCCTTCTCATCAAGACATGTTATTATCTTGTTGTAATAGTCCAGGATAGCATGGTGTTTTTCCAATCAATCCATGCCAATTAGACATTCATATGAACCCAAAGGTATAATGTTCACATCTACCTTTGTGTTGAGTCCATTCATGTCTATTGGGAAATATTTAACCAAGTCATTGATCTTTCTCCTAGCCCCCATGGCCAATTGAACTAACCAAGATTTCTTATGCTTACTCCTTTGCAAATGAAATCTTTCAATAATATTATAGTTTATGTAACTATGGCTAGCTCTGGAATTAATTAAAATTGTTATGGGTTGATTACTGATCTTACCTTCCACTTCCATCATGGGGGAATGATATTATGCTTCCTTGTTGTCCAAGGCTGCGTGCTTCCTTGCATGTCTTCCATTGTTTCAACCTCTTGAATGTTTTGAACAATTCTCATATTTTCTCCTTTGTGAGGGTTTTCCCTATATAAGTTACTCCCCTCACATCCTCAATATTGTATAGGTTGTTGCCTTTTCCTTTTCCCAAAAGGATCTACTGTCTTTTTTTAAGTTTGGGTGGACTTCCCTTGCTGATTGGCTTGGGAGTTGTTCTTGAAAAAGGATGGCTTAAAACCTTTTTGGCTTTGCTCCCTCTTTCCTTTCATCTTGTCATTCCATTAAGTATTTTGGAAGACTAGCCTCCCTTCGCTCTGCTCATAAAGATGTTTTTCTCTCCTTATGGTCTCCTCCAAATTCTTGGGGTTATCATACTATACGTTGTCACTATAGAAGGAGGGTAACCCACTAAGAAACCTTTGGATTCTGAGCTTCTCATCTTTTATTAACTCCACATACTTCAACAACTCAAAGAACCTCTTCTCATACTCATCCATTATGATGCTTCCCAACTTGAGTTCAAAGAACTCTTTCATCTTCCTTTCACGGTAATGCTCAGAAAAATATATCTCTTGGAAATATCCTTTGAACTGCCTCCATGAGACTCTCTTTTCATCAATATGCTCGACTTGCTTAAGCTGATCCCACCACATAGTTTCCTTTCCTTGGAAGTGGTAGGTTCCAATCATTGTCTCTACCCTTGAGGGGTAATCATACAACTTTAAATATTTCTTCATTTCCAATAGTCAGACCTTGACCTCTTCTCCCATCTTATGCTCATCATTGAAATTAGGTGGCTTGATTTTCTTGGGTTCACCTTGCAATATGTCTCCCTCAGGCCTTCACCCCAGTCTCCTAACAAGAGACACAGTTGGGCTTCTTCATGGCCCTGAACTGGCATGAGATATCCTAGTGGATTTCCATGGGGAATGATTGTATCTTCTCCCTCTCCTTGACTTATTTTCATTCCCATGCTCATCCCTCCCGCTATGGGATTTAGATGCTATCACTTGTTTAGCACTACCTTCTTGTCTTGTGCTCGAGTCTTTCTTGGCTTGCTTCTGCAACATGTACAATATTTGAATAATCTCTTCCCAAGCCTTCATTATATTCTCATTATCATCCTTATAACTCTGCACTTCTCTCTGCAGGATTCTCATAGTTATAGGCTCCTGCCTACCTCTTCTTCCCTTAAACTCAGTCTCAACATTTCCCATGCTGATGTGCAAACCTATGAATTCCTCTTCATCACTGTAGGACCCTTGGGAATCTTCCATTGGTGTGGTTCTCATACAGGAAAATAAACTACCCTCCTGAACCTCTAAACTATGCATAAAATGTGCATGAAAACAATTTTGTGTTAGAAAAATAAATACATATGCAATTTTGGAAAAGAATGCATAATTTTTTCTGCCCTTTAATTTCACCACTCATCTTCTTTTGAGTTGAATATAAAATTTTCTGCTCAAAGTAATTTTCTAGGTTAGTATATGGATTCGCCTCTTCAATACCTTTCCATTGACTATCCATTTTTCCAATTCTGATTTCCGAGCAAAAAGTTACGATCTTTAGAAGTTTTGGCCATTTCCCCCTTTTTAGCTCTGCATGCTACAAGTGTGTTATTTCCATGCCAACACATTTTAAGGTACCCAAAAATTGTTTTAGGCTCCATCACTGACTTCTACAATCCATGAGATTTTCGTAGATTTCTTCTGAGCCCCAAACTGACTCTCGGGCTAGGAGTTATGTCGTCTAAAAGAAAACTAGTACTAATTTTTACGCTTGACTTTTTTTACAATAACTTCTTCATAAAAACTCTCTTTGGCGAATAGTTTAGATTTCTGGAAAGATCTCTTCAAGCTCGATCAATTTATAAGGAGAAACTTGTGTCCTAGAAGGACAACAAATTTTGCAACATTTGACTTGTTTAAAATGTTGTTTAGGCCTTCAAAAATGACCTGCAAGTTTGTGACCTCAAAAACACCAAAACTTTTATGACATTTCATTGTTTATTTGTTGTGTATGACACTAATTTTGGTTCTTGGTCACCGGGCCATCAACCCACCGGGCACTGTGGTAAAATAATCCAGATGGATCTCGGTGGCCATCCACCTTTTCCACTGAATCACCATTTTGAGCCTGTGGTTTTGATAAACCATGATATTCACCCTTTTGATGGGGAATGGAATGTAATGTCATCTTCATTTGTTAATTATAGAAATCATGTAATGATTTCCTAGTGGTCTTATGTACATGCCTACATCATAGCGTTAATGCACCAGATCCCATTAGAAATACACAATTAAGCGCACTAAGGCTAGAGTAGTACTGGGATGGATGACCGCTCGAGAAGTCCTAGAGTTTTACATGCCTATGACATTTTATAAACTTAGTCCAATTTATCCCACATGCATGATGGGAATTTTTCTCCTCTCACTCTCTCATATATAATTGAGATGAAGGAGGCCCTTTAAGCATGCAATGGAATGTGATGTAAATCTTGTTGTGAATGAAGCGTAGCCAACATCTCTTTCTTTTCAGAGATAAGCTACCCCATTATGCTAGTTTTTGTTCTATAGTGTTTTTCTCTCTCAGTTCATTAATATAAGTTGGATTTCACTATATTTATGTGTTCTCTACATTATCTCTGTGTATTTCCTTGTTATATATCGGTTATATTTTTGTCTTCATGTCGTTCTCAAAATAATCTGGATCAGTGGTATCAGAGCAGGCTACTCCTTATCGTTTCTCAGAGAAGATCCCCAACGAGGTTAGGGTATAGAGAGTTGGGTCTCGAGATAATTTAGCTTGAGGAAAATTGCTCTCGCCAGCCCAAGCAACCTCCCATGGCAGAAGAAAAGAGAGATGAAAAAGCAAGAGATCCTTTCAAGATGTTGCTCGAGGAAGCCCTTGTGCGACAAAGGAACAAGATGATGGAGAACTTTGCTCAAATCCTTCGAAGACTATCGATGTCGACGACTAAGGCATCTTCAACAAGAATCCATTTCGCAAGTGAGACGCCCTTCAAGGTACAAGTCAATTTTGATATCCCCTTATTTAAAGGCCATATAGATGAAGATGCTCTAGGAAAATGGTTGAATCTTCTAGAAGGTTATTATTCTATCCAATGTTTTTTCGACAGTGAAAATATCACCTTTGTGCTCCTTAAATACCTTCCCCATGTCAGAGATTGGTGAGAAGGTTACTGGGAGAGGTACACTGCGGATGAATATACACTAATTGGGAGAGAACCTGCTTGGGAAACCTTTGTAGATGCCCTAAAGGAGGAGTTCTATCATGTCGTAAACTATGATGACCAATGCACGAGATCAACAACTCTACGTCAGAAAAGAGACCAGACGGTGTCAGAATACACCAACATATTTCATACCTTTCTCTAAAAGTTGGGTATCAAAGACTCCGAGCGACACCTGGTTTTGAAGTACTGCAGTGGTCTACACAAGTACATCCAAACAGAGATGGATTTATTAGACATCTCCTCACTGGGAGATGCTTATCGATATGTAGTCAAAATTGAGCAGAAATTCAAGCAACAGAGTAAGTGGGAGATGCATGGAAAAGACAAATATAACTCACATAATGAAGGAAACGTCAAGGAAGGCCAACCTCAAGAGATCCAGCCCAAGATGCAGGAAAATAAGGGTAATGGGAAGTATAAGAAAGACACCGAAAAGTGGTGTGAGTTCCACAACAGCCCTTGGCACAATACTGATGAATGTCTCTCAATACAATCATGGGTGGCCGAGCTCAAAGACAAAGAATCAAACCTCGAATTGGACACTGATTTAGAAAATAATAAAAGGAGATAGATCATTGATGCAGAACCCGCTGATACTATCATAATTGCAACAATCCAACCAGAAGAGGATCCTAAGGAGGGGGAGTGACTCTTCCATTCACAGATGTGGGTAAAGGGGACCCCACTGCATTTTATTATTGATAGTGGAAGCCAAAAGAACATCATCTCAGTAGAGGCTCTCAAGCAGTTGGATTTTCCAACAACAACACACCTGCAACCATACAACATTGGGTGGCTTCGCCAGGGTTAAGATCTTCGTGTCAGCCAACAGTGTCACATGTCCTACAACACCAAGCCCTTCAAGGATGAGGTATTGTGTGATGTTGCCCCACTGGAAGTATTTTATGTTCTATTAGAACAACTATATATGTGGAGGCATTATGTTGTTTATGAGTCTCAACCTCGTAGCATCATTATTATTCTGAGGGGTCAACTATACAGGATACCAGAGGTAGTTTCGACTATTGTCCCACCAAAACAATGCCACAAAGTAATCTCTCATACTGCAAAGTTTAGCCTCTTCACAATTCAATCAGAAGGTGAACAAAAGGACACTACAACCACTACAACCTCAGCCCAAGACCTTTCTATCCATCATAATCAAATCAACAAGATTGTGGAAGAGTACCAAGATGTTCTTGCTACACCTACGGGGGTGCCTCCACACTGATCAGTTAAACAAGGTTATAACATAACCCTTCATACTCTTCATGTTGCATCTTCACCGACAGAGTCCTCCCACACTCGGGTAGATCATGCAACTAGATTGGTTGAACCGATCCAACCCCTCCAACAACAGGTTCATGACAAACTTCAACAAGCTAAGCAGGACAACTTCTTCAGCAAGGCAAGCAACGCACCAAGCTTTTGATTTAGCATAAGTCTCCCCATCTCCCATGGGTACTTGATGCAATGGGGACCATTGCTTCCTAAGGGGGGAGGAATGATCCAGATGGATATCAGTGGCCATTGTTGGGCTCTAAAGATGTCCTAAAAACAACCTTAGTTTAACATTAATTTATCAACCTGAGGATTCGTCTTCTATTTCAAGAATATCAGCAAAGTCTATGCAGATAGCTCGTAGAGGCTAAAATCACGTAGTTAAAGCAAATATGAGTTTATCAACAATCAACTTCCACACACATCCCTTAAGTTTCTAAAGCTAAGGTCTTACTGAACATGATTGAAGTATGATCTATAATGTGCTATGAATTGAAGGCATGAATTGAATTGCTGAATTGATCTATTTAAGAGACAAGAATCGAATCTGATATTAAAGGCATGAATTAATCTAATCAAGAGATGAGAATTGAATCTATGAAAATAAGTTGATCTATTGATGACTATCTAATCTGTTGGAAATAAATAACTGAATATTGTAAATTGAGAAAGAACAATAATTGAACAACAAATGTTAACTAAGTAAAAGGAACATCAAACGCTAGTTAAACGAAAGAAACAACAAATGCTGATTTAATGGAAAGGGACAACAATTGCTAATTTAATTGAAAGGAACAATGCATGTCAAAATGAGAGGAACTGTCGAGCAATAAACTACAACAAATGGAATCTAGAATAACAATCGACAACATTCAAACAAAAGCATCTATCTTCTGCAAGCAAACAATATCAAAGCATTAACACGCTTATGCATTATCTTAACTATTATAAAAAGGATTTAAAGTTCGAAACAGAAATCAAATGGATAAGATACAGATTGAGACAGTAACTCCTTAAGACTGGGCCCTTGTTCCTCAGAAGCACTGCTACTAGAAACTCAGTATAGGAAAATGATAAAAACATTCAACACCTTTGTTAATTTCATAACTGATACCACATTTACAAAAACTATTTGCGCAGAGCAAATTTGAGTTCTAAATGCTTGGATAAAATTCGTAGATGATCCTTTCCAAGATTCACTACCCTTTATATATTACAAGTTATGGGTAAATTAAGCTATCCCGAGGATCGAGAGATCCTTAGGATCGCTATTACTATTTATGAAGTTTACAAATTAGAGAACTAATCTCTCTTGAAACTGCTTTACGCTCCACATCTTTAGCCTCCAATAGCTCGCGCATATTTGAAATCTCTTCCGCTATCGTGAGTTTACCAAAATTTACCCATTCCTGTAACAAAATCAAGCAATTCCAGCCATATTTTAGAATTTATGAACTTCAACTCAATAATAGTTCTAGAAGACATTTTAATCATTTCCTATCCTATTTTATTCCTAAGTAACAGAAAAGTCAGTCAAGATGATATCATAAATCATGGAAATGAGGGGAATATTTGTACCTTTTCATAACCCAACAACCATCCAACTTTTCTACTGAATCACCATTTTGAGCCTGTGGTTTTGATAAACCATGATATTCACCCTTTTGATGGGGAATGGAATGTAATGTCATCTTCATTTGTTAATCACAGACATCATGTAATGATTTGCTAGTGTTCTTATGTACATTCCTACATAATAACATTAATGCACCAGATCCCATTAGAACTATGCAGTTAAGTGCGCTCATGCTAGAGTAGTACTGGGATGGGTGACCCCCGAGAATTCCCAGTGTTTTACATGCCTATGGCATTTTACAAACTTGGTCCAATTTATCCCACACGCATCATGGGAATTGTTCTCTTCTCACTCTCTCATATATAATTGAGGTTAAGGAAGCCCTTTAAGCATGCAATGGAGTGTGATGTAAAGCTCATTGCCACTGAAGCGTAGCCAACATCACTTTCTTTTTAGAGATAAGCTACCCCATTCTGCCAATTTTTGTTCTACAATGTTTTTCTCTCTCTTGTTCATTGATAGAAGTTGGGTTTCACTATATTTATGTCTTCTCCGCATTATCTTTGTGCATTTCCTTGTTATGTATCGGTTATATTTTTTTTCTTCATGTCATTCTCAAAATAATCTGGATCATAAACACCTTTCTACCTCCTTGTCAGACCTTCCTTTGATGAAGACCCGATCCACCGGGCTATCGGGCCATCAGGGCACCGACCTAATGAGACACCAACTACCTTCTTTTCTTCCTCCTGGACTTCCATTCTATCCCGTTTCGATCTGATATATCGACATATCATTAGCTTACCGTCCTCTAGAAACCTTTAAAACTGTGTTGTCAAGCGCTCAATGTGGGGACTTTGTTGGAACCTTGGGCACATAATCCAAATGTGGCCTACCTTATGGCACGACACGTGGTTACCGCACGAGGTATTCACTCGAAGAACTAGAGACATAGCTCCTTCATTCAAGGGATATTAAAGAATACCCCTAATTTTACTAGATATTGATAAATACCTCCAAAACTTCTTTTGTTGAACCCCCCTCCCAATACACATTTCCAATAAAAGAAACCCCTATTTTTACTAGATACCACATTTTATACCCCTCAATACCTATAAATCCCCCTATACTCCACACCCCCCCAATACCTATAAACCCCTCTATACCCCATACCCCTCCAATACCTACAATATATCGAATTTATTTTTCACAATTTAAAAACCCCCTTTATGAATGAACGTGATAATATGTTGGTCAACAAGGAGAAGCCCTCGTGGGCTATCAAGACATCGACCCACCAACTTCTCCAACGCAACATCCACCCGAATGATTCTGACATGACATCAGATCACCAAAATAACTTGCACACACCTCCAACCAAATAGACCTGACGTCGATCCACTAGGATGTTGATCACATGCCACTACGTAAACCAACTGCTTCTATGTTGGTCCATCGGGCCATCGGGGCATTCAGACATCAGTCACCACATGCGACCTCCATCCAAACTACTCCGATCTGATCCAGTGAAAACTCTTTCTCATGGATTTTATGATATGCAAAAGTTTTAATGCATGTGGGTTTAACAACGTTCCATGGCTCTCTGTGCTTCATGCATGAACAACTATGGTTTTCCCTTTGCTTACAAACCACTCCATCTAACCCTTTCCTTTGCAATTGGGATAAACAAATAACATTGATCAAAGGCTGTGAATCCATCGCAGGGAACAATCAATGATTCATGTGCATTGTTGTTCTAGGCGACATAACTATTGACTCTATGATTCAGTTTAACCCAAAGATGCCTTGTTGGAAATCCCATACCATGGGGAATTTCTTGAACATGGATTCGATGGTGAAATAATAGTTTTAAACCACAAGAATCCTCCCTCCAACACTATCTTGAAGCAAA
>ML846720.1:24631-39567 GCA_009831015.1 Picea engelmannii
TGAATACAAAATAAATTATTTCAATAATAATTTTAATAGAGAAATTAGAAGTGGACCCAACCCTAAAATAAGGAAAGTGGGGCCAAGTGACCTAGAAGATGTTTTTAAGGAAGCTACTTGGAGAGTATAAATAAGAGGCAAGAATATCTCATTTGAAACACACTTGAGAATATTGAATATCTATAGGTTTCTGAGGTATAAAAATGATATCTAAGCCGAAATTATGAGGAAAGTGAAGAAAAGAAGGCTAAAATGCAAGGAAGGATAAATTCTTTTGATGGTGCTTTCTAAGGTATGTTATTTTCAGGTCATCTCACCATTTTCGCTATAAATTTTTTTCTATAATGATTCAGATCCAGAAATTGCTACACAAGTGATAAAACATATCCAAGTATCTGTGGTTAAATATTAAGCTTGTCGGTCGTTGTATTTTGGGAGTTACACTCTGTGGAAAATAGGGTTTGTGGCCAATCCTGAAACTAGTCAAAATCAGGTGTTTCGGGTAAAAATGTCATAACTTATTCATAACAGATCCAAATTCCATGAAACCAATTGTGTTGGTTAGGGTATAGTCTATAGTATGCTATGTAATAGTTTCAAATCATTTCATCAAATATTTTTTTCGGGGCACGCTATACAAGGTCGCTCTCTAGAATAAGACAAAATTCAGCAAGGTATGCCATTTTTTCTATAACTCATTTTTTGAGAGGTTCCAAGGAGTGCCACTTGGAGGAATTGCATAAAACACACTAAAGAACATTTTATATCAGTTTCAGATCTTTATACATTATAGGTTTAAAGTTATTATTACTTCAATTTAGGGTTGTTGACTAATCCAAAACTAGGCATGTGAGACTAAAGAAAAGTTCGATGAAAATGCTAGTCTCTTGTTTTTAAAGTTAAGGAAGGTTTGCAGGAATGTGATCATATACACCAGGTCTATTACATAGCTACAAATCAGATTTGGATGATGAAAATGATGAGGGATTTTGGTCGAGGTACATGTTGAGTACATGGTTGAGACAAGTAGTTGATGAGTTAGCGCACATACATGGTTGAGACAAGTAGTTGATGAGTTGGCGCACAAACATGACCATTGAATCCTTGAATAATGTAATTGAAAATAGATTGAAGGAAACATAGGACACGTTGAACTCTATCACACAATAGTTGAAAGACCAAGAAGACACCATAGTAGTGTAGAAACGAGTTGTTGCTGGTGGGTAAATTTCATCCATCATACCGATTTGAATCAATATCAAGGAACCATAACCTTATGAAATCACCCACAAAATTAAGTTTCTTGGAAATTTCTATTGGGACATTGATCAATACTTGGTGATCCAGGTGGATATTGGTTCCCACCCACCTATTCCAACTGGTTCCTCTTGTCTGTTTTTGTTCAGCACGTTCTTTTGTACTCCTTTGTAATTGTGGGTTCTACACTTATGGGGCTATCTGAAGCCCTACACATCCTCCATATGGATACTGGGGGCCTAAAGCATAATCAAGCTAGCTTATTTTGTATGTTTTCATTTCAACACATCTTGTTGTACTTCCAGGTCCGTTTTGGGGCCATAAACATTGTTTTTTTGGCTCGCCACAGTCAAACTGTAGACAGAGTCAACATTTGATGGCAGAATGTGTATCTCTCTGAAATACCTTTCCAACGGGCTATCACGCGCCTAAAATGGATGTCGTATGTAAAAGTTATAACCATGGAAAGTTGAGGTACCAACTTACACCAACTTACCCATAAAGGCCCACATGACTTTTGGCGTTTCACCTTCTAGGGTTAGGTTTTTGGATGTATAGGGTTTTGGAATTCATGAGTAATATAAAAAATTCCTCTAGAGCCTCATGGTAATCCATTCTTCTCAGACAGATGCGCGTAGCAGCCACATCTCTTCTCAGAGATAGTTACCACCATTCGAGCAAGTGTTTCAGTTCTGTAGTTTTACAGTTTCACGCTATTTCATTATTCAATAGAATATATTGTTCATTGGATATTTGTGTTATTCTTCATATCTCTATGTTTATTGTATTCAGTCTTTTAATCATTTCATTCCGCTCTTAAATCCAGATCAGTGGTATCATGTAACGAACCTCATCGTTACCACAACCATTCTAGTAACAGGTGCGAAATTATTATTATTATTATTATTATTTTTTTTAAAGGGTGTGCGCGCGTGTAGAAGTAACAACACACTTAACTGTACGACTCCACTCAACAACCAACAAGACGCAACCACGATAAGGCAAAACTAAAGGCACACAACGAATAACTGCAACAATATACGATCACAGGCATAAGGCGCACAACACAGCCTTAATACATACTGGGGGTGCACAGTAAGAACACAGAGGGAAGACTCCAGGGTGTTAGGGTTACTATTTCTGCACAGGAAAGCAGGGCATTTAGTCTTATGTCTTCTCGAAAGAAGATTAGACAGGCTCCTGGCCGACTGCTCAGGAAGAAACTAGTAACCCGACCTAGAACAAGACGCAAGCAAGACGAACACAACAAGACGACTCCGACATATCACCGTCACAACAAGCAACAAACGCCCCACGACATAAGGCGTGCAACTAGCAGCTGTAAGCAGAAAACGACACCAGGTGTTAAGCACAACATAGTTACAGATGGATGAATCCAACGGTAGAGTTTATTTTTTTGCACAGAAAAGCAGGGCTTTTAGTCTTATGTCTTCACGAAAGAAGATTAGACAGGCTCCTGGCCGACTACTCAGGCAGAAACTAGTAAACTCTGTCAGGTGTGTCGCAAGAGTGGAAACCCTACCTTTAAAGGGCCCGAGACTCTTGATATGGCACTGGACTCTTTACCCAGAAAATCACACACACAGACATGTCTCCTAAGGATACCAGGGGGGGTGACTATATCCCGCTCGACTCAAGCAGACCAGGCAAAAGAATGAACTCGTCCAGGTACAACAACAACTCAAGTCAACCACTAACCCTACGGACGTGCATGTCCGAAGGACTCCGACAATGACCTAACAAGGTTAAGACAAGGTAGTTCCCACAACTCAAGGCATGTAATATTGGCCCAATACTCCCTGGGACTCCATGAGGAGACAAGTTACCCAACCTAACCGTTTAAGAATGTACATTTAAATAATTGTAGAATCCCCCATTACAAACTTAGTAAATCAAGGTACATGGGTCTAGGACCTTAAATTAGTAACCATTAGTAACCCAAGTTTATTCGTAATAAGATACGTCCACCTACCCTTATTTTTCATAAGGTACCTAACACTAAAAAATTGCACCTTAATTTATAAAGACATACATTACCCTTACGTAATTCCATATGAAAATAACATCACATTGATATTTGAATATATCAATAAACCATCTTATTTAAAATGACAAGATATAACAATTACAATATTTAAAATGACATTATTTAAAACAGTGTTTTAAAAGGGACCCTATATAAAGATAGTTAAAATATTACATCTAAAATATCCACATTAAAAGTACAAAAGTAACATCATAATTAATTTATCAGTCCCTTATGTCAATGTAAAATAACATCACCTTGATAATTACATCATAATTAAACACATCAATATACAAGTAACTTCATATTGAAAATTACATTACCATCACATATTTAAAAGGGAAATAGGTAAAGATAACCATATTAAAATGACAACAATTCAGAAGGACATTCTTTACAAGATAATATAATAAAATTAAAAATGGCACTAATTAAGATACCAATGATTAGAATGTCGTTAAGTAGGAGGGCTTCTTATTGCCATACAACGAAGACCCATTTTCCCTTTACATTACCAGGAATAATGAGTGTATAAAGATTTACATTATCAGTAACACGTGATGTAGAAGGTGAAAGGAATCAGATCAGATTTATCAATTGAGCACATACTAGGAGTGACAATCAAAGGATGCATTCTGGAAACGTAATAATGCTCATCTCCAGACATAATTCGATTTTAATTAAATTAATGCACTGTCTCCTTCAGCCGAAAGGAAAATTACTAATTTATGGGGTAGTGAATGACGATTACACACTCAGCCGAAATCATGATTAGGTAAGGCGAAAACCCCAGCATTATTCTTTGAAGCCATTGATGAAAGTTGATTTCTGGTGTAAATTTTCGTGCAGGAAAGTTGTAAATTTAAACCTGTAACTAAATCTGAAGTCAACTACGACTATAATCAGGCACTAGTGCGGGTCACAATACCCAAAATTAATGGGGGACAGGGATGACGCGTGGAGGATACTGTCCACAGGGGGGGGCGCAGTAAAAACGCACACCACTGCGCAGCGCAACAATACAACGCATTGATAAATGCAATTACACTCAGCAAACACCTCCTGGGGATAGAACGCCCACGAAGCATAATGAAAAAACAAGCACGCAACTCATCTCAGAAATTAACGCGCGCTGTGGTTTAAAAACGTCAAGACAGTAAGTGTTAAGATGGAAGACGGTGAGCTATCAGCGATTTGACCCAACAACTGTATTCACCGTTCACCTTCAATGGAATATCAAAGTGGTCCCGATTTATTGAAGATCATTTTCAATAAAAGAAAAATTAAAAACAAGACAACAGTCCGCCACCATCGTTAGAGTATCCGAAGTTCAAGGCCCTTCTTTAAAGGCGAAAAGGACTGTCAAGATTTGGGAAGGAGAACGGAATTTTTTTTCTTTCCAGAAGGTAAGATTCGAATCAGAGACAGAAGGTCATGACACTCAGCGCTAACGCGACGCCGATGCAACGGAAGGCCACACGAGTTACAGGAGCGCAAGAATCAAACTAAATGCCAAACGAGTTTGCGGGCACGCAATAAAAAAATAAATGAAAGAAAAACTAATTTGCAGCAACAATCAACAAAATGCCAAACAAAATGCCCAACAAGATGCAAACTAATTTGCATGCAATAATCCAACGAAATGCCAAACGATTTTGTGAGCACGCAATAATCAAACGAATGCAAAACTGATCGCAGCAATAATCAACGAATGCCAACGAGATGCAAAACTAAATTGCAGCAACAGTCAACGAAATGCCCAAGCGAATTTAAGACATTTCGGTTCAATAAGCAGAACATAAACCTTTCGATTTGCCTGAATACCCAAGGTAACAAATTCGGACAAAATGCCGACTACCATGAAAACAAAATCCGACCATTTCCAGAATACAACCCTTATCCATTTCAGCTAAATTTCCAGAATGTAAGGATAACCAATTAAGACCCGTTTTCGGAATACAAGGATGGCATACACAGACCATATCTCACATGAGGTATTTTATATGAAAGTAGCAGTTGCAGCAGCTACACTTTTATCGCCAAGTAGAAAAATAAAACAGTCGTTCCATCCAATCGCAATCTATAAATTGATATCAGCATATAACATAATTCATCCTATTCTACCAATAAAGAAAAACAACCATACCGTTGCCTCAACGCTGTCCTCGGGTGTCATCCGCGCGTTTCGTTGTTGTCCCACGCTCCTTTCCGCTCCGGCTCGCCGACCGTAGAGACCTCACCAGTACCTCCCAGCCAATCGCTAGGGGTACTCTGCTTCCCCCTTAGCCCCCCGAGCCGCAAAGGGGCCACACCAAATCCAGAGATAAGACTAGCTTCTCAGCTCGCCTCCAAGGCTGAGCTACCACTCCAATACAGCTGAGATAAACCCAACTCCTCACAAGCAATCCATCAAGCCTCAATTCGGAAGCGTAACGTTACGCTAACCGTTCATCCCCCTCACTCCTTCCTTTCCCCTTCTTTTATAGAAATTTGAGACCCACCTACTTTCCTAAATCATTATTTAATTACTTTTTAATGACAAACCTCTAAACATTCTCTTCCGTCCAAGTGTCACTCATCCCTATGGTTCTCCAAAAATTAATTTCTTTTTGATAATTAAAATACTCAATTCCCTCACTCGCCCAAAAATCGCTCCTTAAATTACTCCTAGGGTTCCTAGATCCCCTCTCATGCTTTTAATAACTTTCCTAAAATGAAGTTGCTGATTTATAGTAATTCCTTAATTGCTGATTCCTTTTATCTTTTTACCCTAGGTCTCCTACTTTCCATTATTAAGTTTCCTTTATTACAAGTTTCCTCATTTCTATTTTTTTTTTATTTCTCTCTTGTTTTATTTTTTATCATATTTTTATTTTTATTATTTTATTTTTATTTTTTAAAACCCAAAAAGATAAAAGCACTCATAAAACCTTTCATTGTATTTCTAAAATCCTAACTTTTATACTCCCACACTTTAATTAGTTTATTACTTCTTATCATTTAAAAACCATGGGTTTCAATTAATTTATCCCCCTCATTAATTTACCCCCCCTTAGTTTAAGAAGACTTTAACTAACACAAAGGAGGGTTTTAGTTTACGCCCTTAAGTTTGTTTTTGTAGGATCTTTTCTTAGGGCTTATCAGAATTTTATCTTTGAGATGTTTTAAATTTAGGTTTAGATTGAGCTAGGCGACAATTCATTAGGGGAGTCGTTTTAAGAATTTATCAGGCGTTAAGGTCTTAGGGTCATCTAGGTTGTCTCATCATCATCATTAATGCGACGTGCCCTTCAGGACGCACTACGTGCTCCAAGGGTGCCACTCGCCTCGTTTGCCTCTGTGGCGCGACGTGCCCTTTAGGATGCACCACGTGCTCCAAGGGTGCCACTCACCCACTGGTGATTCTTTTGCGCGACGTGCCCTTCAGGATGCACCACATGCTCCAAGGGTTCCACTCGCCGACTTGACAGATTGGTAGACATCTATAACCCCTGGAGTCAACACTCCGCCAGGTGAACTTGTGGGAGACTAAGGGATCTAAGGAATAAGGCCCCCGCCTTATTGCACGCCCCTTAGAATCATCGTGAGCGAATTTCGCAGTCTGCCCTCACGGCATCGTGGATCCTATCGAACTAGGTAATCGTTAACCTACATT
Organism: Picea engelmannii; assembly: GCA_009831015.1. Classification (NCBI taxonomy): domain Eukaryota; kingdom Viridiplantae; phylum Streptophyta; class Pinopsida; order Pinales; family Pinaceae; genus Picea; species Picea engelmannii. Next base: position 31,591 of record ML846720.1, read on the forward strand.
TTGAGCCACGGCGGGAGTGCTAGTAGGCTGTGGCATGGCTGCTGTCCACAACTCTCCCTCATCCTCTCTGGAAATCATGTGTGGCACCTTTACTCCATATGTGAGTCTGGTCGGCAAGCTATCGTCAACCTGCATCATCAACCATCATGTCAGAACATGTCAACAACATATCATCAAATCAATAAATATCATGGTAAATAAATCAACTCAATATCACACTCCCTGACTCAATTCGGAGTCCAAGGGTTCTGTCGATGCCTCTGCATCCTCCAGGTCAAAAACCCTGCACACTCAAATAAACTAAGTCAATAGCACCTGTATACCACAATAGTAAGACATCCTGTCATCACTCATAACGCATCATCATCAAGGATAAGTGGTTTATCATCATAAAAATCCAGATCACTTGCGAGCAAGTGTCCTCAAAGAATAAGTTTTTTCAGTGCGCCAGAGCGGGATGTTACATATCAGAGTTGTCTGCTCTTCATTTATTTTTCTGTGTGCATGTCCCTGACAAGATCTGGGTACAAGAAGTTAGGACTTGAACCAATCGAGCCATTGCAATATTTCCCACGCCGAGCCTGACAAAAACCCATGGGGGATGAAAATAAAGATGATGGAGCAAGAGATCCTATTAAAATGTTGCTTGAGTAAGCCCTCACGCGACAAAGGAACGAAATTATGGAAAACTTTGCGCAGGTCCTTCGACAACTTCCCACAGGAGAAGCATCTTCATCAAGCGGCCATGCAACCCCCTTCAAGGTACATGTAAATTTTTATATTCCATTATTTGAAGGACTGATAGATGAAGATGCTGTTGATAAATGGTTGAATCTGCTCAAAGGGTATTTTTCGGTCCACAATTTTTTCGATAGGGAAAATATCACTTTTGCACTCCTCAAGGTCGTTCCCCATGTTAAAGACTAGTGGGACACTTACTCTGAGCAAAGGGTCATAGAGGAATCAACCATATTTGTGGTGGCCCCTACATGGGATTCCTTCTAGAACGCCATCAAAGAACAATACTACCATGTTGGAAGCTATGAGGACCAATACACCAGATGAACCACCCTATGTCAAGAAAGGGACTAGATAGTACCTGATTTCCCCAATATTTTCCATACCCTGTGCACCAAATTGGCTATCAAAGACTTTGAGCGTCATCTGGTGCTCAATACTGTAGTTGTTTTCATAGATACATTCAAATATAAATGGATTTTTTGGACATTTCCTCATTAGGCGCGACTTATAGATACGCGGTCAAGATCGAGCAGAAATTTAAGCAGAAAATGCGAGAATTTGGATCTGCAAACCCCTCACAGCCGAAGCAGGGAAAAGGCGTCCCCAACCCACACAACAAAGGACCAATTCAAGGTGGCCACCCTCAGGACAACCAATCCAAGCCACAACACAAGAATGGCAATGAGAAGACGAAGAAGGACACGAGAAAATTGTGTGAGTACCATAAAATCCCTTGGCACAACACCGAAGAATGTCGCTCCAAGAAGTCACTCATGGATGAACTGAAGTCTTCTGAATCAGAGGCCGATTCTGATTCCAAATCAAATTCTAAAGGAGGGAAGTGAATTATCGATGCTAAACCCAGTGCCACTATCGCTACCACTAAAGTCCAACCAAGTGAACCAAAAGAGCTAGAGGAAGGAGAGCGCCTCTTTCACTCGCAAATGTGGGTAAAGGGGGCTTTGCTTCATTTCATTGTCGATAACGGGAGTTAGAAGAAATTGATTTCAGTAGAGGTCATCAAGCGGCTATACCTACCAACAACACCACACCCACAACCCTACACCTTCGGCTGGCTTCACTAAGGAAGAGATATCTCTGTCAACCAACAGTGTCGTCTGCCATACGACATCAAGCCTTTCAAAGATGTGGTACTGTGTGATATTTATCCCCTTGATGTTTGTGATGTTCTTTTAGGTCAACCATATTTGTGGAAGTGTCATGCTGTGTATGAGTCTAGGCCCCGCAGTGCTATTATTACTTTGGGTAGACAATTGTATAGGATACCAAAGGTAGCACCTCCTACTACTATTTCCTTAATCTCTACTAAGCAATGCAGTAAGGTCATCTCACAAACCGAGAAGTTCATCTTCTTTGTGATATGTGCTCACGGTAAGCAGAAGGTCACCGCCACATTCGTGGCCTTTATACCGAGCCTCTCTTTGCAGCAGAAGCATGTGGATGGGATTGTGGAAGAATACAAAGACATATTCTCCTCACCTACAGGGGCAATGACACATTGCCAAGTCAAGAATCTAATTGATCTAACCCCCTGTGCACCTCTACCTAATGGACCAGTCTATCGTCGCTCACTGACGGTAAATTAAGAAATCAGGTGACAAATCCAAGAGTTGCTTCAATAGGGGCACATCAGACCCAACTCCTCCCCTTGCGGAAGCTCGATTGTACTGGTGCAGAAGAAGGACGGGATGCGACGACTCTACATTGATTACAGAGCCTTTAACAAAGTCACAGTCAGGAACCGATACCCCATTCCTAGGATTGATGAACTTCTTGACCAACTCAAGGGGGAAAATTTCTTCAGCAATATTGACCTAAAGTTTGGCTATCACCAGGTTCCCATCGAACCAACTAATGTATGGAAGACAACCTTCAAATCTAAAGAAGGTCTCTTCGAATGGCTAGTCATTCCCTTTGGCTTAACAAATGCACCAACAAATTTCATGAGGTTGATGGATGATGTATTGAGACCCTTCACCAACTCCTTTGTGGTGGTATATTTGGATGAAATCCTCATATTTAGTAGAATGTGGGAGGAGCACATGTGACATATTCAACAGGTTTTGAGCACTCTGAGACATCACAAGATAAATGCCAACTTGGAAAAATGCTCTTTTGGCATGAACATGGTCCAATACTTTTGCTACATTGTTGATGAGAATGGGGTACATGTTGATCTATCTAAGATGCAAGTCATCCATGACTGGCCAACCCCAACCACATTGATAGAGCTTTAGAGCTTCTTGGGACTAGCCAAATTCTATCGGCGGTTCGTGTTGGGATTTTCCCATATTGCATGGGCCCTCAACCAGGTGAGAAAGGGCAGTGGTAGGGCCAAGTTCGTGTGGGGGAAGGAGAGACAATGAGTATTTGATGAAATGAATAATCACTTGTGATTAGATCCAGTACTCTCCTTTCTCGAACTACAACAATCATTCGAGATTGAGACTGATGCATCTGACTATGCTGTGGGCATAGTTCTCACTCAACACGAGAATCCAGTGGTATACCATAGTGAGACACTTTCTGATACTATCCAGAAATACCCCACCTATGACAAGGAAATGTATTCCATTGTACAAGGCTGTCATCAATGGAAACATTACATTCTAGGAAAAGAGACGATCATACACACTGATCACAAGCCTCTACAGTTCATACAGACACAAGGGAAATTGCAGAACGACCGCCATCATAAGTGGTCCACCTGCTTGCAGTAGTTCCATATCAAAATCAAGTATAAGACAAGTATCTCTAATCATGTAGTTGACTGCCTCATTCAACCTCCTGTGGCTGCACTCACCACTATGCTCCATTCTTGTGGACATGAAGTATTTGAGTGGCCCCAATTTTATCAGCAAGATCCAGACTTCACCACTACCAATCAGCTCTTCGGTACATGAGAAACTATCACCGATTTTCACATTTCAGACAGACTGTTATGCTACCTGGGACATCTCTATGTTCCTACAAGAGAGTGTGCAAAGCTGATTTGGGAAGCCCACTACAGTCGGGTGGCAGGACATTTTTGCGTGGAGAAAATTGTGGTCGTTCTTCAGAAACATTTTTATTGGCCAAAAATTCGACATGACGTCAGCAAGTATATCATATCTTGCACTTCCTGTGCCATTTCCAAGCCAACGATCAAGAAGAAAGACTTATACACCCCTCTTCCTATTCCCGAGAAGCCTTGGGAATCCATCTCAATGGATTACATGTCTGGCGTGTCGTCCACCAAGCAAGGAAATGACTGCGTATTTTTGGTCATTGATCGGTTTTCGAATATGGACACCCTCACAGCCTGTAAGAAGAATATCACAATGACAGATACTACCAAGATATTCTTCGAATGATTGTGGGTCCACTTTGGGATACCATAGACCATCATCTCCAACCGGGACAATAGATTCCTCAACACATTTTGGTCGAGTCTCTAGTCTCTGTTGGACACCAAGATAAAAAAATCCACTGCTTTCCACCCCCAAACCGATGACCAAACATAGGTCATTAATCAGATGATTGTGCACATATTGTGCATGTACAATTCTAAGCATCCACGTACATGGGATGAGAGTCTCCCCTATGTTCAACATAGTTACAACAAATCTCTCCATAGCTCCACCGACCATAGCCCATTTCAGGTGGGTCTGGGATTCCAACCCTTGGTACCCATTGATGTGGCACTTCCTCTTGCCACCACATAGACAGACTCTTCTCGTGATCAGTCTACGATCGACAAATCCACCAGATTCATTGAGAGGATTCAACACATCTGCCAACAGGTCTTGGAGATTTTACATAAATCCAATGCTAAGTACAAGCAACGCCATGATCAACATTGGGTACCACACCAGTTTCAGGTTGGCGAGAAAGTTTGGCTACATTTGTAGAAGGAGCGCCTCACGGGGCCCCATTGGAAGCTTCACCCACTTCATTATGGGCCTTACACTATCACCAAGGCTGTGGGTAGAAATTCTTTTGAGCTCAACACTCCACCCTTCCTTGGCCTGCATCCAGTGTTCAATGTGGACCTCATTTGGACATATTTTCCACCATTATTGGACACCTCAGAGATCACAAAACAACTGAAACCAACATATCTCAACTCTGATTGCATGGAACAGACATCCACTGATAAGATAGTGGACACACAGGTCAAGGGAACTTGCCAGCAGATGATCCAACTTTATCAGGTTGTCGAGGTAGGGCAACTCCTACACCAAGGCAAGTGGCTCACCTGGGGCCAAATCCAACAGATGTTTCCTCACCTGATGGGGGAACTCAACACAATGGATACAATCACTTCATATGGGGGGAGGATTGATCCAAGTGGATATTGGTGGCCACCCACCTATTCCAACTGGCTCCTCTTGTCCATTTTTGTTCAGCACGTTCTTTTGTACTCCTTTGTAATTGTTGGTTCTATGCTTCTGGGGATGTCTGAAGCCCCACACATCCTCCGTATGGATATAGGGGGCCTCTCGCCTAATCCAATTGGCTTATTTTGTATGTTTTCATGTCAGCACATCTTGCTATACTTCTAGGGCCGTTGTGGGGTGCTAAATGCTGTTATTTAGCTTGCCGCAGTCAAACTGTAGATAAAGTCAGAGTTTGAAGAGAAAATGTGTAGTTCTCTGAAAGACATTTCCAATGAGCTCTCACGCGCCTAAAATGAAGGTCATATGAAAAAGTTACAACCAACTTACACCAACTTACCCATTGGGGCCCACATGAATTTTGGCGTTTCACCTTCTAGGGTTAGTTTTTTGGATGTCTAGAGTTTTGGCATTCACGAGTAATATCAAAAAGGCCTCTAGAGCCTCATGGTAATCCATTCTTCTTAGACAGATGCACACAACAATCACATCTGTTCTCAGAGATAACTACCACCATTCGAGCAAGTGTTTCAATTTTGCAGTTTTACAGTTTCAACCTATTTCATTATTCAATAGAAGATATTATTCACTGGACATTTGTGTTATTCTTCATATCTCCATGTTTATTGTATTTAGTCTGTTAATCATTTCGTTCCACTCCTAAATCCGGATCACTTGGAGTAGATGAATGGAAGTATGGATGAAGCCAAGGTGAACATTGTTTTGAAGTTCTTGATGGGGACTGCGAAGCTTCAGTGGAGGAACCATGCAAAATAATTAGTATCTGGGTGCACTATGGAGAAGATTAAAAATTGAGTAGAGATGAAATCTTCCTTGAAGGCACAGTTTGGTTCAAGGAGCCAAGCATGGATTACACGAAATCGATTGTTGACACTTAGGTGCATAGGGTGGATCCAAGACTCTATCAAGGAGTTTTTAATCATTATGTTAGATATCAAATATATGTTGGAGGAAGCTATGTGTTTCCTCTTCATGAATGGTCTATAGCCGTGGGTGCCAAGTGACTTATGACACTAAAATGTGCAGACACTTGCAACATCAATCATCGTAGCGATAAACTGTTGGACTTCAAGGGTGAATCCAAGAATGGTACAAGGAACAATGAGGACACCTAAGGTGAGAAGTAGCAAGGTAATAAAAATAAGAAAGACAAGGAGAAAACAACGATGTTCAGTAAAAGTAGAGAAGACAATGCCAAGCAAACAAATGCACCAAAACAAAAGAATCCTATCTCATGTTGGATTTGCGCAAAGGAGCATTATACGAAGAAATGTCCATTGAATCAGAAGTTGGACACCATGGAGAATTAGACAAGCCATCTGTGAAATTTTTGTAGGTATCAAGTACCTTTTTGGAGGAAAAAATTGAGGTGAACCATAAACAAGACATGGCACATATTTGCTATGTTTGAGTTGAACTCAATGGTAACACGATAATTGCAATGGTGGAAAGTGGGGAGAATCACAACTTCATAAGGGAGGATGTGGCACTGGATCTTGGCTTATGACTTGAGCCAATGCAAACCACCTTTAAAGGTGTCAATTCGGGCGTGAAGAAAGTCATTGACACACTTAAGGAGATTTCATTGAAGCTTTGGGATTGGAGAGAAAGTGCAAGTTTCACCATTGTACCCATGAATGATTTTGAGGTTGTCTTGGGTCAAGAGTTCACGAGGAGGGAGAAAGAAGCACCCATACCTCACTTAGACAATTTATCCATCTTTTTGGGTGAAAGACCATGTATGGTTCTTGTTGTGATGGGAATTAAGAAGGAAATCAATCGAATGACTTCCTTGATCTTGATTATTGCGAACAATCAAGGAGCTAAATGACCTTGTGAAAGAGAACTTGGACAATGCTTATTGATGGTTGGATGTGAGGCTTCGATAGGAAAAATTGACTCAATGGACAAGGAAAAGTTGGCAATGATAGAGTATCGAATCAATCGAGTTGAAGGCATCTTGGAGAGTATGGTGATTGTAGTAGATACATTGGCCAATGTGGATTTAAGTAGACATGAATTTCTAGAGCAAGAATCGATGGGAGTTGTGACCAAGGATACACTTGATCAGTTTGGTGGATTGAGGTAGAGCCCATCCACAGACTAGGTGAATAGGGAGGAGACAGAAAAACCTTAGTACATTGGAACAAAGGAAGGTGTCAACTCATCCTTAGACACACTTGGACAAGGTGAATGAATGAACCTTGAGATCAAATGACTCTTGGAGGAGGGCAAAGTTAGAATTGGGTTGAATATGCCTCTACCCATGTATTTGATGCAGAGGTATGGTGACTCTCAATAGGGTTTGAAGGAATGATTTGATGAGGCCAACGATGGATCAAGGAGCCAGTCACCCTCATATTTTCATTGAAATACAACGCGTTGGATCATTTCCATGAAGCAGGAAATGGAGCCTATAGGCGCCTTGTTGAAGGTCACTTAACACATTTTGGGTTGCGAAGACTTGGAAAATTATTGGGGCATTGGAGGTGACTTGATAATAGTGAGAAGAGGGGAGACTTTATTTAAAACTGTGATGGGTTGCATGGAGTTAATGGTTTGTGGAAGGAAATAATGTTTGGACATGGGGAAGTGAGTTCTAATAGCTTGGGTGCGATGGTTGGATTAGCTACCCAAATAGCATAGGCATGAGGGGTACCAATGAACAAAAGCATGGATAGATGGGTCAAAGTAGAGATAAAAAAACATATTAGAAAGGTGCAACACTTAGATGAATTTGGAAATCTTTCGAAGAGAATATTGGTGGTAGTAGTTGTAGTAAGTAGCAACAACAACAAAGAAATGGATTGCAACAAGG
>ML846721.1:23088-38018 GCA_009831015.1 Picea engelmannii
TCTGTGAGCCTAGTCAAGCCTTGTGAGCTATGAGCAAAAGTCAAGGAACCTAGCAAAAGTTAGGTTGAATATAAAATTCCTATGAGCTAGAAACAAACGAGATTCCTAATATTACAAATGATATAAATGTATTGATCTAGTGCGTTGGTACATGTAACATTATCCACCATGAAGATAATTTCAAATTTCCTTGTAAAGAGTCGAGTTGTAACTGAAGTCTCAAGTCTAGTTCTATTTTAGAACTAAAGTGTAATGTTGAGTTGTAACTGAAGTATTAAGTCTAGTTCAATTTTAGAACTAAAGTGTACTGCTGATTTGTAACTGAAGTCTTAAGTCTAGTTCTATTTTAGAACTAAAGTGTAATGCTGAGTTGTAACTGAAGTCTTAAATCTAGTTCTATTTTAGAACTAAAGTGTAATGTTGAGTTGTAACTAAAGTCTTAAGTCTAGTTCTATTTTAGAACTAAAGTGTAATGTTGAGTTGTAACTGAAGTCTTAAGTCTAGTTCTATTTTGGAACTAAGTGTGATGTTAAGTTGTAACTGAAGTCTTATGTCTAGTTCTATTTTCGAACTAAAATATACCAGTCTCAAGTCTAGTTCTATTTTCGAACTAAAGTGTAAAGATGAGTTGAAACTGAAGACTCAAGTCTAGTTCTATTTTCAAACTAAATTATACCAATCTCAAGTCTATTTCTAAGTTTAAACTAAAGTATGAAGTTGAGTTATGATTAAATCATGCAAACAGGTTACTATTTTGAGTCTCTCCTCTTCTCCTCTTCAGCCTATATAAATAGAGGTCGACCCCTCTCTTCAATACAATTTTGATATGCAGGTTAAGGGAGAAGCAATAGATGAGCATATAAGTGATAAAGAGGCAGCATACCAAAGAAACATATCAATGTTGTATATAAACAATAGAGGCATCATATCAGAGGTGTATTTTAGCAAGGTCTCTTAAGTCTTTGTTAGGTCAGAGTCATCTTGGAAAGCTCTTTAAGAGAAGAACATTCATGGTGGATATTTGTAAGTGATCTTACATTATTAATGCAATAAAGGAATATCATTTGTTAGGGTTTTTATCCCTGTATAGGGTTTCCCCAGGGTATATGTGTTGTTGATGTGCATGCTTACTTATCTACATAGTTATTTCTATTCGATTATGATTTGGTATTGTTGAAGTGTATTAAGATGGAATCAAAGTGTTGAACAAAATAAAAGAATTAATCTGCATAAGAAATCAAGCTCATAATTTAACATGGTATCAGAGCTTAGGGTGTTTTAAATGTGTTGAAGTGAAACAACAGGTACACACAAATCCAAGCTAGCTTGATTAAGTTTCCAGTGTGAAGTCCATGGCACCCTCCATTTCATTCAAGGTCGAGGATAGGCTCGAAGGAGCTGCCAAATGGTATGTGACCAGTATGTGACCACAGTGGTGGAGGAACCCATGAATAATGTAGGAAGAGCGGTCTTCGGGAAGAGTCAATAAAAGGCCAAGTGAATCATCTTTGACTCAGTCAAAGATAGTATAATGCCTGCAATAACTTTGTTAATGACTGCCAAAGATTGTATGGATACCTTGGCGAATCTGTATGAGAAATAGGATCCAAGTCAGAAGAGGACACTTAAGCACAAGATTAAGTATTTGAAGATGGAGAAAGGTGAATCGGTGGCATATTTCTATTCCAAGATAGCCCAGATCAGAGATCATCTTTTGGTCACAGGGGTGACAGTGGACGATGATGATTTAGTGCAGGACATTTTTTATGATCTTCCTTATTCATGGGATACCTTGTTATCCAGTGTAAGTGGGAGAGAGATTCATCCCATGTTTGAGAGGTTATCGTATGATTGCCTCCAGGAGGAGAGTCGCAAAACTACCAGGAGTGAGCCAATGAAAGAAGACTACTCAGCTTTAGCATCAAGATTCAAGGGAAAGAAGAAAGGAACTTTCTAGAAAGGCTCTTAGAGGAAGCCAAACACCAAAGGTACATTCAAAGGAAAGAATATTGATACATCTAAGATTAAATGATTTAGTTGTAATAATTTGGGTCATTTTGCTAAAGATTGTTGGCTTAGAAAGAAATATCCAAGGAAAGGGAAACATCATGCCTCAATTGTTGAGGATGATGAATCCAAAAGAAATAAGAAAATTCCTTCTAATGAGAAAGAAAATAGAAAATAATATCACTTGGTTTCTGCCTTATCCAGTTCATTTTTCACGGGGCCGAAAACTTGGTTAATAGACAGTGGTGCATCAAAGCACATGACAAGGTACAAGGAGATCCTCTCAGATTTCAAGACAAAATCTTTTGCAGAGCATGTTGAGCTTGGGGATGACAAATGTTACAAGATAGAGGGATTAGGATCTATCTCCTTCAAATTGGAATCTGGGGCTTGTTATCGGGTTAATTGTTAAGTGAGGACACAAATAAATCCCCCTAGATTCACTACAAAACTAGAACATAACAAGAAAATACACAACTCTTTCCTTAGATTTCAAATATCAAATGAGAAATGGATCTAGAACATACCTTTTAAATATCAAAGATATGACTTCACCATTGTAATCCAAGCTCTGTTGTGAGGCTTATGGAGAAATATCTACAAAATAACACAAGCCAACGAAGACAAGAATAAAAGAGCCTACTTGATATGAAACTATGTATGTGATCAAGGAATCATACAATATGGACAAATAACATTCATATAGGAAAGAAAAGTATATCTATATTAAATAATGTGGAAGAAAGATACAACCAGATTCCTTGATGTTGTTAGGTTCCTTCCAATAGTTCCTTGCTTCCCACACACTTCGCCTCCAAGGATTCTGAGACTATGGATCTGAAAATCACTCACAATCTATCTTGAAAAAGAAAATATCAAAGCCACCATACAAGCTCCAAAAACTCCAAGCTACAAGACAACTCAAACACTCATCAAGATCCATCTAACCTACTCCATGAGAGATCCTCTCCTTTTATAAGTTGAAGAGGATAAGGTGAGGAGGTTAGGATGATCCCACTAAATTAGAAGAGCGAGTAAGATCCAAACCGATCGGAGGCCACCTCACCATAGAATCTTTTCCTTCTAGAAGCATCGAGAAGAAGCTCTTTTTTCCCACGTACGAAAATCCTCTCACCCTATCCATAAAGCAACTTGCAGAGACGTCGCAACCCAACTTCATAGTAGAGTGTGATGATCAGGCGTCACCACACCCTTTGTATAGTGAAGTATGCGACAATCTTCCTTAATATGTTTTTTTACAAAGTGTTGTCACTAGAAGTCACCCTCCGATTGCGGAGAGGGTAAGCCCAGTACCCATCAGTGTTTGGGGTCGATGTTGGTTTAAATGTGGACGGTTGATGGCCAAAACTCAACAACACGAAAGATGTTCAACACAAAACTGGACAGGAAATGCACAGGGAAGTGAGGACCACATTAGCTTTAGTCAGTAGATTGACTTAAAGAGAGAAAAGAGGGAAGACTTAGGAGAAAAGGTGAAGGAGACTGCTCTGGGCATCAGGTCTTCTAGCAGCTCAGAGAAGAAAACCCAAGATCAAGAGCATTCCAGAGCTCAAATTTAGACACATAAATATGTCTACAAGGGACACAATTTTAGTTGCAGTATGATCAAACCTCCATCATCCTGCAACTGCAACAACTCGACTGGATCCTCCATGCCCGAGCCATTCAATGTGACAAGGAAATAGATACACATGGAAATGAATAAACTGACCTCGATACTGCTATAATCAAACCTCCATTACAGTAGTATAATGATCCTCGACTGGTGATCTGGGGCAGGATCTTTTATGATTATGGTTGAGTTTTAAACTTGCATGAATTCATTAACCATTGAGAATTTTAATGATAGAATGAGGAAAGAAGAATATTATATCAGTCAAATACACATATGCAGATCTGAAAACAATAATGAACAGCAAACCATAAGAACGCAGGTTGATAACGGAGTTCGGCACAATGTTTGCCTACGTCTCCGGGCCTTTTTCCTGTGGGGAAGGCTTCTTTATTTCTGCTCAAGTGCTCAAAATTACATCTCAGCAATGCCCAAAGGCTACAAGACTGATCTGGTCTTGTTGACTCAGATCTCTAGAACCCAATGCAAGAAACGGCATGCAAAACTGATGCTACAAGCTCCCAGAAACGATCCGACAGCGTTTCCACCTCAAAGGCTTTCCTGCAACAAACTGACTTTGGCTTGGCTTTCCAACATCATAACTCTGCAAAAATGACTGTCCATTGGCCTCAAACAGGCCTGGTTTATATAGCAAAGGAGTTGGTTTCACATCCCTAACTTCCTCCAAGAATCTGGCCTCCAAAAAAGCCCAATATCCCCCAAAAATGGAGAAAATCAGCTAAAAATAGCTTCATTTAATTAAAAAAAAACCAAATTCTATAGTTGAAAACCCACTTTATATAAGTATTGGGCTTAATCCCCCCAAATGCGGGCGCGGCCCCCTCTTTGCGGTTGTATGGATCGTTCATATGGCCACGCGCCCCACGCGTGGCCCCTTTCGCGTGCTCCAGCCCTCATATCTCGGTCACGTGGCTATGTCTGGGCCAGGCGCTAGCCCCCGTTTGTTCTGGCTCTCGGTCTTTTCGTGGCTCGTGGCATATGCCCCGTGGCTAACGGTAAATTATACGCGCGCCCAAAGTGGAACCACCCCCCCGGTTTTATTGGCTGTGTAGCATAGGACCCGACGCTATCCGTTATAACAAAACCCCGCGCACAGTGTCGCGCTCCTGGTCACGGTGGTAAGGTCATGTGGTGTCGAGGGCTGGGGCGAGGCCCCGACCCTTTTTGCCGCCATTCGAAACTCTGTTCTAACATAAATATGTTTTTTCCCGTATTGTTAATAAGTTCCAACGGGCGCCCACACGGCTAGCCCAAAGTCAATAGGTCGTTCACCTGCCGGGAGGTCATGGGTTCGACCCCCAGCGAGCCAAACCAAATTTTTATACATAAACCAATCAACGAATCTTGGGGTGCCACGTGGCAGCCCCTGAGTGGGCCACGTGGCACCCTTCCTTTCCAATGAGAACATGCCACGTGTCAACCTGCTATTCGCCCACGTCGTCGCTGCCGTACTGACACGTCACCCGGCCGTACTGCCACCTGTCCTTGCTACGTCATCTGCCACGTCACCATGCTGACGTCAGCGTGCCACGTGTCACCCTGTAAGTGGTGACACGTGTCACTTTTTTATTGGTCCAACCGTACCCTAAAAACGCCAAATCCGCCTGCCACGTGTCATCTTCCGGTGCTGCCACGTGTCATCTTCCCATGCTGCCACGTGTCGTATTCTGGTACCGCCACGTCACCGTACGGACATGCCACGTTAGCTGTACGGACTGACACGTGTCTGTACGGACAGGTACAGTCAGCATCCAAAATTTTGCCTGTTTGGCTTTTCAGACAGAACGCGATATCCTCTCCATACAGACTCCGTTTGACATAAAAATTATACCACCGGAATCAAGAAGACGAGACGGACGCAATGGCACAGGTTTCGTCGCATTTCGAGCACTTTCATTTTTGAGCATTTTTCAAGCCCTATCAGGCTTCTGGATATGTTTTCAGATCAACTGGATCCTCCATGCTCGAGTGTTTTAAAGAAATTTACAGACAAAATGAAAGAGAAAGGAAGATGAATTCTATTAACATGAAAGTGTCAAATCGATTACATAACCAGAGAACAACTCTAGCAGAACAAAGTTACAATTTGGGAGCTCTGCTCAACCAAATACCCTTACAAAAATAACAGAACTCGATACATATAGTCAAAAACTTTGTAAAAAATAGCAGAGGGGCACTCAAGCTTCCATGGCGTTGCATTCAAGGCTAGGTATCTACATCTTCTTCTGTTAGAGGCAAGCTCAGATCAGTATGGGATTGTAGGAAAAACCACTCGCAGGGGTACCACGGGCTGAAAAATCTATTTCCATGGTCGACTCCTCCATGTTTTCCATTTATGGGGTGAGGAAAGGTTTCAACCACCTCCCCCTCTTTCATTAACTTCTTCGTCGGGATCAGGATGAGGCTGAGTCGATTTGGCACCTGGAAAACATGGCAACTCCTCCTGTGGAAACATCGATGTTTTGTCCCTGGGAATAGCTCACGTGAACTCTGCACCTCTACTTGCATATGACCTCGGGCCATGACCCAATGCTTATCCCCCATGAAATTTTGAGATTTCATGTTTCGAAATTTTTCACTTCACTTGATTCCCAATATCCCGATGCTCGAACTTGCGAAATGGCCTCTTTCAGATTGACGATCAGATCTGCTATGCATCTAATGGCCACGATTGCATCTTGAAAAACCCCATTCACCAGCCGATAAACAGTCACTTACTCTTCTTTGTGGCCTCTCTTTCTATATGACCTCGGGCCATGACCTGGGGCTCTATCCCCGAATGTTTTCGAGACTTCACATTTTCGGAGAATCGGGGTGCTTCTTCCTGTCAAACCTCTGATTTGCGAAATCACGATTTTGAGATTTTTCGTTTCACAAACTTGCATCGTGCTCCACGCTAAGACCTCTAAGTTAAGAAACCAAAACTTCTTGGATCAGGTGCCATGCGTCCCTTTGAATCTGACGTCCTGGATCCATTTTGTGCTTTGGGTTTCGAGACTTTGTGCTTCGCGAAGTTGTGCATCAGACTACCTTCCCTCTCTTGATTCTCGATTCTCCGACTTCTCCAGATCGACGATGCACGCTTTCCCTGATCCAATGGCTGGGATTGACTCACTATTTTGCAAATCATGAGTCCTCATGATTCTTCCCTTTGATTTTTGCACTCCACGAGTCAACGAAATGTTGATCTGTTGCCACCTGTCCCCCACCTTCATACACCCCAACTTTGGATAAAATGCATATGGTGGGTTTTTAAACCCGTTTTCTTGCATTTGGTCATCCAACGACCAACTCTGAAGGTAAAACACCCCCCTGCAAGAATATGTGATAACATTAGGCTCCATGGGGGATAAAGTCCTCCCTGCAAGGCTCTAAGATCTCCTTTTGTGGTTCCAGTCACCTTCTGTTGGGATATGGAGTCAAGCTCAAAAATTCCTTGCTGAGGAATAAAAGCCGATAATTAAAAACAAAATAAACACACATGCTCCAAGGAGCTTATTTATATACAGTCCTAAACTAATTGATTTTTACACAGTGCTAGGTGAAAGCAAACTTCCACCATATCCATTCAAGTAACTTCCTAACTGGAAGCTCCTCCACTCTATCAATGATTGATAATAGAGAATGCAACCATGACAATAGAACGGTTACATCCTTCAGATTTCCTCCAAAGGCTGAAGTTGAGAAAAGTCTAGGCGGCTCCAAGGTGTGAAGGAAATACAACTCCATGTATTCCTTCACAAGCTCATAGGAAGAGCGACAAACTCCAGAAAATTTGTAACAGATAGCCTGATATGATACATAGCTACTCACACAGGACTGAATATCTATAGTAGGCGCGGGTGGATGAGAATTTGATGCAATATGATCGACCTCAGACGATGGTTGCTCACTGACAGGCTCTAGACAAGAGATAAACTACTCCTCCTGTTTCTCTTCTAGTTCTTCTGGTTCTTCTTCTTGGCTCTCCCAAGGGTCAGATTCATAATTATCATAAACAGGACCCATGGGAAAGCTCTTCTCTTCATCATGCTTCTTAGGATGGCTAATTTCCTCATGGTAATTTTATTTAATGAATAGAGGATAAGGCTATGTCGTATGTTCATGGAAATCCTGCATATCCAGCTCAGGATCTGATTCATAGCTGTCATATACAGGTTGGATGCTCCCCATGCTATCAAAAAGTGATGTAGGGCTCTACTTCTCTTCATCAGAATAATCATCAAAGATGGGTGAGCACAAAAATCCTCCATCTTGCAAAAATGGAATGATATCCCGATCCTTCTTTTCAATCCCAAATGTAAGCACATCATGGGAAATCTCGTGCAGAAAAAAGAGAACAATCCTCTTCCACAATGGCTTCTTCATTTAAATTTGAGACAACAAGATCATCAGGGGCAGAAACTAATGCCTCTACAGCTATGAAATCTTCATTATCATCCTTAGTAGAGCTTCCAAGAACATCCGCCTCAAGGAATGAAAAATCCTCTGCGCCTTCTTCAGATTCCAACCTTTCTAGACTGGCAGAGAGAGATTTTACCAGTTCCATTAATTCGCCCAAAGAATATTCATCTTCCTAATGGTCCTCATCCTCACAGTCTTCATTATACACAACCATATCTTGATCATGGCCTTCACATACCTCACAAAAATTATGACAGATTAACTCAGAGGAATAATACCTTTGACAGTGCCTATTAAAGGTTGCATGAAACTGTTTCAAGGAGGAGATGCTAGCAGGGGGCAAGGATCGATAACACTCATGGGCATCCCTGTCCAATGAGAACATGAACATATTCATTAAAACATCCTCATGTTGTATCTCCCACTGATGCATGAGTTCATGAAACTCATGGAGATGCCGAGCAGGGTTTTCCTCTTTACACTCTCTAAATATGGGTAAATAATCACCCCATTCATCCATAGTAGGGACAACATTAGGAAAACCAGGAACAATAGAAAAAATAAAAGGAGAAAACCTTTGAGCTAGGATTTTGTTCATTTCAAACCAGTGGATTCACTAGGTGAATGATATGCAGAATGAGTGTGTCTGGTGTTTTTTCACCATCAAAGACTAGACCTAATCGTTGTGTTCTCCCAGGGGGCTACTAGGTGTAGCCAGAAGCAGTCACACTGAAACAGTGGAGCCGAGACAGTGGAGTCACCTCAGTGGATTCACCAAGTGCAAGCGCAATCTTCAATGGTTCTAATACATGATGCACCTTCAAAATTAGAAGCTCGTTGTCGTTCTCCCAAGGAAGATATCTTCACTTTTGTCCTCGGAAACGGCGCCAGAAATATTAGGACTAGAAGTCACCCTTCGATTGCAGATAGGGTAAGCCTAGTACCCATCAGTGTTTGGGGTGGATGTTTCTTTAAATGTGGATGGTCAATGTCCAAAACTCAACAACATGAAATATGTTCAACATAGATCTGGACAAGAAATGCACAGGGAAGTGAGGGCCACATTAACTTCAGTCAGTAGATTGACTTAAAGAGAGAGCAGAGGGAAGAATTAGGAGAAAAGGTGAAGGAGACTGCTCTAGGCATCGGGCCTTCCAACAACTCAGAGAAGAAAACCCAAGCTCAAGATTATTCCAGAGCTCAAATTCAAACACCGAAATATGTCTACAAGGGACACAGTTAAAACTACAATATGATCAAACCTCCATCATCCTAAAACTGCAACAATTCGACTGGATCCTCCATGCCCAAGCCATTCAATGTGAGAAGGAAACATATACACAAGGAAATGAATAAAACTGACCCCGATACCGCTATAATCAAACCTCCATTACAGTGGTATAAATATCCTCGACTAGATCCTCATGCCTAAGTGTTTTAAACAACTTTACAGACAAAATGAAAGAGAAAGGAAGCTGGCTTCTATTAACATGAAAGTCTTAAATCAATTACATAACCAGAGAATGGCTCTAGAAGAACAAAGTTTCATATTGGGAGCTCTGCTCAACCAAAGAACCTTACAAAAATAACAAAAATCCATACATATACTCCAAAACTTTGTAAAAAACAGCAAAGGCACACTCGAGCTTCCATGGCATTGCGTTCAAGGTTGGACGTCTGCATCTTCTTCTGTCAGACGCAAGCTCAGATCAGTATGGGCTTGCAGAAAAAACCACTCGCAGGTGTACCATGGGCTGACAAATCTATTTCCATGGTTGGATCCTCCATGCTTTCCATTTATGGGGTGAGGCGAGGTTTCAACCACCGCCCCCACTTTCATTAACTACTTCTTCGGGATTAGGATGAGGCCGAGTCGATTTGGCACCTAGAAAACGTGACAACTCCTCTTGTGGCAACATCGACGTTATGGCCCTGGGTGTAGCTCATGTGAACTCTGCACCTCTACCTACATATGGTCTCAATCCATGACCCAGTTCTTATCCCCCATGAAATTTCAGGATTTCGCGTTTCAAAAGTTTTCACTCCACTTGATTCCCAATATCCCGATGCTCGAACTCGTGAAATGGCCTCTTTTAGATTGACGGTCGGATCTGCTATGCATCCGACGGCCACGATTGCATCCTGGAAACCCTAGTCACCAGTCAATAAATAAGCGCTTACTCTTCTTTGTGGCCCCTCTTTCTATATGACCTTGGGCCATGACCTAGGGCTTTGTCCTTGAATGTTTTCATGACTTCAATTTTTCAGGGAATCGAGGCACTGCTTCCTGTCAAACCTTTGATTCGCAAAAATCATGATTTCGAGATTTCGTGTTTCACGAACTTGCATCGTGCTCCACGCTAAAACCTTTGAGTTGCAAAATCATGACTTCTCAGACCAGGTGCCACATGTCCCTTTCAATCGGACGACCTAGATCAATGATCATCCATTTTTCACACGGCCAAGATTCAACATCTAGGTGCTGATCGAGATATTCAACCATTGGTTTGAACGGTTCAAACATTGGGATACATCGATGTCTGTCTCCTCCCGGACCAATCTAGTGTATTAAGGTTGGAAGGAAAGAGACTCTACTTTCCCCTAAAGGCTAGTTAGAATGCTTCCCCTTCCTTCTCCATCTCTCTATACTCACCCCTTACTCCTCTATGCCCTACCTTCATTCCACTCTAGGCCTCTATACACCCCATCTATCTCTTAGTTCCATCCCTATTCTTCTAATCTTTCCTGGTCCCAGTGACCTCAGATAGCGTCGCCCTCTTCCCTCCCTCATTCCCTATTAGTATGCGTTCTTCCACGCTTCAGGTTTCAGGACTTTGTGCTTCGCGAGGTTGGGAGTCAAACTACCTTCGCTCTCTTGATTCTCGATTCTCCGACTTCACCAGATCGACGGTACACAATTTCCCTGATCCAACGGCTAGGATTGACTCGCGAGTTCACAAATCACGAGTCCTCACGATTCTTCCCTTTGGCTTTTACACTCCGCAAGTCAGCAAAATGATGATTTGTTGCCACCTATCCCCCGCCTTCATAAACCCTGACTTTGTATAAAATGAATATGGTGGGTTTTTAAACCCCTTTTCTCACATTTGGTCATCCAACGACCAACTCCTAAGGGAAAACACCCCCCTACAAGAATATGTGATAACACAAAGGAAAATACAACTTCTTCTCTCAGGAAAAGTTATTCTCCCTTATTTCTTCAGGAATTCAGGCCACTGACCCCTCTAAAGGCAACATATAGGTTTACATCATTAACGGTCATAAGGGTGATGAAAATAATGTGTAACATGGCTAGACTTCATATTGATGAAGTATTATATATTCCCAGGGCTCAAGAAAAAATATACTATCAGTTACAACACTTGAGGACAAGGGATATTGGGTGATCTTCAAGGACATGAAGGCACTACTATGGGATAAAGGTAGCCACTTAAGTACAACAGAACCCATTGGAACTCACAATGGAGGATTGTATGTCATGTCAGGACAATCAGTTCAGGCATTGGCTCATGATGTGACTAGCTCCAACGAGTTGTGGCACATAAGACTTGGACATCTTCATAACAAATCTCTTCCAGATCTACAGAACATGGTATGTGGCATGCCTTTATTTCTCTTAGTAAAAATGAAATTTGTAAGGGATGCATGCTAGGTAAAAACATAAAGAAATCATTTCCTAGTAGTGACAACAGAGCTCAGGGCATATTAGATCTAGTTCATTCTGATGTATGTGGTCCCAAGTCATCTCCCTCACTCAATGGTTGTTTGTATTATGTCATTTTTATTGATGATTACTCAAGAAAATGTTGGATATATTTTCTTAAAGCTAAAAGTGACACATTTGATAAATTCAAAGAGTATAAAGCCTTTATTGAAAAGCAGACAAGGAAACACATCAGAATCCTCAGAACAGATAATGGAGGAGAGTTTGAATCTCTTCGGTTTGAGGATTTATACAAGTCAACAGGAATCAAGAGACAATTGATTTTTCCATATAACCCTCATCAAAATGGAGTTACTGAGAGGAAAAAAAAGACAATTTGTGAGGCAGCGAAAGCAATGATGTTTGACCAAGATCTGCCAAATTATTTATGGGAAGAAGCTACCTCCACTGTCGTGTATATTCAGAAAAGGTGTCCACATGCTATATTGAAGGACACGACTCCTGAAGAGGTATTCTCAGGGATCAAACCTAAAGTAGGGCATATTATGATATTTGGGTGTCTTGTGTATATTCATGTCCCTAAGGAAAAGAGGACAAAGATGGAACCCTCAAGCAAGAAAGGGGTTTTTGTGGGTACAGTGATAACTCCAAGGATTATAGGATTTATGTACCACGTCAGAGACAAATAGAGGTAAGAAAAGATGTGACTTTCCATGAGGAAGCCACATTTAATAAATCCAAAGAGCTTCAACAAGAATTAGAAGCACTTCAACCAGCTTCACCCTCTTCTGAAAATGAAGATTCAGATGATCAGAGGGATGAACCTCATGAAGGGCCAATTAATGAGCCCCTAGAACCTATTGAAGTGTTAGAAAGAACTCTTGAAGAACCTCTATCTAAAAGGAAGCAATGGTGGCTTATATAAATGGTGCAGAAAGTAGAAAGGATAGCTGATCCCAAAGGAAATTTCAGGGAAAGGGAGAGGCCTCATAGGTTTGGAGGCTATGTTGCATTGATGAGAAGCATTAGTGATGTTGAACCTTCTTCATTTGAAGAAGTAGATAAATTACAAGTATGGAAGGATGCCATGCTTGAGAAATACAGTTCTGTTATAAAGAATAATGTTTGGGACATTGTGCCAAGGCCAAAAGACAAATCAGTGGTTTCTTCCAAATGGATATATAAGATCAAACATGTAGCTGACGGAAGTGTGGAAAATTTCAAAGCAAGATTTTTATCCAAAGGATTCACTCAGAAAGAAGGAATTGAATACAAAGAAACTTTTTCCCCTGTAGCCAGGTATACCTCCATTCAAACTATTATTGTTTTAGCTCTCTTTCTTGGTTGGAAGCTACATCAGATGGATGTAAAAACAACATTCTTGAATGAAAAGATTGAAAATGAGGTCTTCGTGGAACAACCAGATGGTTTTGTACTGCATAACAAAGGCACTCATGTATGCAATCTAAGGAAGGCCTTGTATGGTCTTAAGCAAGATCCCAAATTTTGGTATGATAGGATTGATGGATTTCTTAAAAGCCTGGGCTTTTAGAAAAGTGATGTTGATGCAAATACGTACTTCAAGGTAAGAGATAACCAACTTGTTATACTAATCCTGTGTGTTGATGATCTATTTATAACAGGATATGAAGGGCTTATAGCCTGGTGTAAGAGGGATCTAACCTCAGAATTCGAGATGAAATACTTAGGCTTGATGCATTACTTCCTAGGATTGGAAGTATGGCAAAGACAGGGCGAGATATTTCTAGCACAAGGAAAATACACGGTGGATGTACTAAAGAGGTTTGGTATGATGGATTGAAAATCCATATCTACTATGATGATTACCAACCTGAGGAAGCTGCATGATTCTGATACAGGTTCATATTTGGTGGATCCCACCATGTATAGGCAGTTGATTGGATCATTGATGTACATGATCCACACTAGGCCAAATATATGTTATGCAGTGATTGCAATGAGTTAGTTCATGACTAAATCGAGATAGAGACCCTAGGTGGAATAAAATCACATATTGAAATATCTCAAAGGGACCATTACTTATGGTCTGAGATATACATCCAGTGGTGGTTTATTTCTGCATGGGTATGAAGATGCTAACTAGGAAGGAAGCCCAGCGGATCGGAAGAGTACTTTCGAATATTGCTTCAATTTAGGATCCGCTATGATCTCTTGGTCAAACCGAAAGCAGGGATCCATTGCACAGAGTACAATAGAGGTTGAGTACAATGCAGCAAGTGATGCTAGAAAGGAAGAAGTATGGCTCATAAAATTGGTTTTTGGGTTGTTTAATGACAAGCTCGAGATGACGGTGGTTCACTGTGATAATCAAAGTTGCATGAAATTGACAAAGAACCCAGTATTTCATGATAGGTCAAAACATATTGACATGAGGTACCACTACATCTGATACTTGGTCCACAAAAAAAACTGTAAAGTTACGGTACATAGCCACAAGCGAGTAGGTAGCTGATATCCTGACCAAGCCTCTGACCTCGAGATCATTTGTGCAGCTGAGAGGCAAGCTTAGTGTGGCTGAGAATGACTCCCTCACTGAAAGAGAGTGTTAAATTTGGCAGCATCGAAAGTCATTCTCCAATGAGAGGCCATATGGGCCACCCTGAGGCTAACCAGGGAGATTTGGAGAATCAACCAATATTGTGAGGTATTGACAAAATCCATGGGGAACGTACAACCTCTGTGAGTCAAACCAAAAGTTAGGATGAACGAGATGCTATGTGAGTATAATGCAAAAATCAGGGGGAACATACAACCACTGTGAGCATAGATAGTCTAGTGCAAAATTCAGGGGGAACATACAACCTCTGTGAGCATAGACAGACTAGTGAAAATTTCAGGGGGAGTGTACAACCTCTGTGAGCCTAGTCAAGCCTTGTGAGCCATGAGAAAAATTCAAGGCACCTAGAAAAATTTAGGTTGAATATAAAATTCCTATGAGCTAGAAACAAACAATATTCCTAATATTTCAAATGATATAAATGTATTGATCTAGTGCGTTGGCACGTGTAACATTATCCACCATGAAGAGAATTTTGAATTTCCTTGTAAAGAGTCGAGTTGTAACTGAAGTCTCAAGTCTAGTTCTATTTTAGAACTAAAGTGTAATGTTGAGTTGTAACTGAAGTCTTAAGTCTAGTT
>ML846722.1:21282-35377 GCA_009831015.1 Picea engelmannii
AATGAATAATATATCAATAATAATCAGAATACACTTTGCAGTTACATTATTTCAACACTCCCCCTTAACAAGAAGGGTATTCTACAGCAGCATCAGACGAGAGAGAGGCCTTTATCATCAACAACATCAAGAGGACAATGTCATCAATATTATCTTGGAACACTGATTGGCGTATCTATAAATCATCGAAAGTTTTCTTCATCGACAACATCGTCATTCTCAAAGGAATGCAATCATCATTTGAATCATTATGGATTAGTATAAAACTAATACATCATCATCACAACACGAGGCTGGCTCATCATCATAATACTAGACTGGATTTACGTCACAGCTGTAAGGCTGGAAGCACAGTACTCAGCTTGCTTTACATCACAACAATCAAGCTGGAAGCAAGGTACTCATCTTGCTTTACGTCACAAAAATAAAGTTGGAAGCAAAATACTAGACTGGCTTTACGTCACGGCTATCAAGATGGAAGCACAGTACTAGTCTCATCTCATCGTCTTTCTTTATGTCACAACCATCAGGTTGGAAGCAAGATACTAGAGTTGTTTTATGTCACAAATGTCAGGCCGGAAGCATGGTACTAGTCTCATCTCATCATCTTTCTTTACATCACAACCATTAGTTTGGAAGCAAGATGCTAGAATGGATTTATGTCACAGTTGTCAAGCCAGAAGCACAGTACTAGTCTCATCTCATCGTCTTTCTTTATGTCACAACCATCAGGTTGGAAGAAAGATACTAGACTGGCTTTACGTCACAACTGTCAAGCCGAAAGCACAGTAATAGTCTCATCACATCTTCTTGCTTTACGTCACAACCATCAGGTTGGAAGCAAGATACTAGACTAGCTTTACATCATAGTTATCAAGTTGGAAGCTCAGTACTAGTCACATCACATCTTCTTGCTTTACGTCACAGCAATGAAGCTAGAAGCAAGAGATGTCTCATCACATAAAATACTCCCCCTTTCAAGGAAGGTCCTTTTCGACTATACCAAGCTTATCTCGAAAGTGCTCAAACTTTACATGAGATAGAGGCTTGGTCAATACATCAGCAACCTATTCATCCGTGCTAATGTACTGGAGATTTATGACTCCTCTCTGCACCATGTCATAGATGTAATGATATCGGATCTCTATGTGCTTCGATTTATCATGGAATACAGGATTCTATGTCATCTTTATGCAGCTTTGGTTGTCACATAGGATCGTGGTTGCTTCCATCTCTAGGTCAAATAGATCGGTCAACAACTTTCAAATCCATATAGCTTCGCAGCTAGTAGAACACACATAAATGTATTCTAATTCCATTGTGCTTAGAGAAATGATGGATTGCTTCCTACTCTGCCACAAGATCATAGCTTATCCCAAACTGATATAGCATCCTGAAGTGCTTTCCTCTCAGAAAGACTTCTTGCCCAATCTGAATCAGTGTACCCACTCAATTTGAAATCATGATCTCCATCATAACTGAGACCATAATCTAAAGTACCCTTAAGGTACCTCATCACATGTTTTGCAGCCACTAGGTGAACATGTCTGGGTTCTACCATAAATTGACTCAAGGTGTTCATGGAAAAATAAATATCTGGTCTAGTATTCATTAGGTACATTAGCGATCCAATAATATGTCTATACAACATGGCATCAATCAATTCTAATGAAGTATCGACCATCAGCTTCAGCTTCACTTCCATGGGTGTATTCATGGACTTGCACTCCAACATGTCAAATCTCTTCATGATTTTGACTACATACTTCCCTTAGTTAAGGAATATCCTCTCTAGACTCTTCCATACCTCAATACCTAAGAAATAATGCATTAGGCCAAGGTATTTCATCTCAAATTCTGAGGAGAGTCTCTTGTTACATTCGGTGAGGAGATTTTCTTCTCCAGTTAAGAATAAGTCATCCACATATAGAAATAGTATCACTAGCTCATTGTCCGTAACCTTGAAGTAGAGGTTAGAATCTTCTTTACTCTTGGTAAAGTCCAAGCTCGTCAGAAAACTGTCTATACGGCCATACAAGGAGATTTCTTCAATCCGTATAAGGATTTCTTCAATTTGCAGACACGAGACTTCCTATATTCAACTTCAAATCCTTGAGGTTTCTCTATATACACTTCCTCTTCGATGACACCATTTAGGAAGGTTGTCTTTACATCCATCTGGTGTAACTTCCACTTCATCTTAGCTGCAAGGGCTATGATGGTTCTGATCGAAGTTTATTTGACTACAGGAGCGAATGTCTCTTCATAGTCAATGCCTTCCTTTTGAGAAAATCCATGAGCGACAAATCTTTCTTTATACTTCTCAATACTTCCATCAGCATCATGTTTTATTTTGATGAGCCATTTGGAGGATACCATGTCCTTACTCTTTAGTCAGGGAACTATTTCCCATACCTCATTCTTTATTATGGATTGGTATTCCTCTGTCATGGCATCTTCCCATTCTTTCCTCTAAATGGATTATTTAAAGAAGGTAGGCTCCTCCTCTAGGATATTACATATAAAAGCCATATAACTAGAGAATGGATTTGGTCTTTTCACCTGTCTCGTGGTTCTTTCTGGAACACCATACTTCTCTCCATATTGAATAATATCTATATCCCAAGATGGCTTTCTTTTATGGAGGATCGTCATCTAAGGAGGTTCTTGAACTTCTATTATATCATGGTATTCTAGAATTTCCTCATCAGGGGAAGTTACGACTTCCCTCACTGGTTCTACAGCTCTAGGAACATCCCTTAATGATTCTGCAGTTCTGGGGATTATGAGTTCCTCTTCATATACTTCTTCAAGATGGCATCTTCTTGATTTCTTGAGCACTGCATCTTCATCAAAGGTCACATCCCTTCTGATATCAATGTGGCAGTGACCTGGTATATAAATTTTGAAGGCCTTGGAGACCTCACAGTATCCCACAAATAGTCCCTTCTTTCCTGAGGGTTCCATCTTATTTCTCTTCTCTTTCGGAATGTGTATAAAAATTGGACAGACAAATATTTTGAGATGGCTTACCTTTGGCTTCTTTCCGGTGAACATCTCTTCTTGGGTCTTGAACCCAAGTGCACTATGGGACAATCGGTTCTGCACATATACAACTGCCATTGCTTCTTCTGCCCATAAGCACATAGGAAGATCTTGATCATGGATCATAGTCTTCACATCTTCCATTATCATTTTGTTCTTTCTTTCAGCTACACCGTTTTGTTGAGGATTATAGGGAGTAGTGAGTTCCCTCTTGATCCCAACATCTTTGTAGAAGCTCACAAAATATTTTGAGGTATATTCTCCTCCATTATCTGACCTGAGTATCTTGATCTTTCTTTCAGAAAGATTCTCTATCAAGGCTTTGAATTCCTTAAATTTGATGAACACTTCATCTTTTGATTTCAAAAAATACACCGTGGTCTTACGAGAATAATCATCAATAAATGATACATAGTATACATACCCACTAATGGAGGATGATGGCATTGGGCCACATACATCTGAATGAATGAGCTCTAGGACTCCTTCTGCTTTGTTGTCTCTCTTCAGAAAAGGGTTCTTGATGTTCTTCCCTTGTGCACATCCATTGCACACGCCTTCATGGTCAAACTTGAGTTCTGGTAGACCTGTGACAAATTTGCATATGTATGGTAGAACCTTGTAGTTGATATGAGCTAATCTCCTATGCCAAAGTTCACATGAGTTTTCAATGGCGTGGGTCATGGCGGCCTCTAAGTGACCCTTTAGCTTATACAACTCATTTTATTCACTTCCAATGATGATTGCTTCATTTATGGTTTCTCCTTTAGCCCACATAAGAACTTATCCATCTATAAAGGCAACTCTAAAGCCTTTCTTTTATAAAGATGAAATGGAGAGTAGGTTCTTTGTCAAACCTGGCACATAGTACATTCTTCATCTTCATTGAATTCCCTGAATTCAGTTTGTAGTTTGATTCTCCCATTCCCTTGATGGGATATTGGTAATCATCTCCAAGTGTAACTTTTTGAGAAAACTTTTTTTCTGAAATACAAGAGAGAATGTCTCTTTGACCTGTCATGTGCTTTGATGCACCACTATCAATGAGCTAAGTGTCCTCTCCAGGTGTTACTGATCCTGAGAGGGCCGAGATTAAGACATGGTCTTTGATCTGCTCTCTTATCATCTTTATGTGTGGCTCTTCATATTCGACTGCATGGTCATGGTGCCTCTTATATTTCCTCTTGTATTCTTCTCATCTTGCTGGACAAAACTTCACAATGTCTCCCATCTTATCAAAATGGTATCATTGTACAGCTGAGTAATCTCTTTCCTTTCGTTGTACTTTCTTCTGAAATTTCCTTGGATGAGATTCTTTATGATTGAATTTTTTGGGGGGTTGAGACTCTTTATAACTCTCTTTATGGAAGTAGGAATTCTTCCTTCCTCCTTTGGTGTGAGTATCTAGGGCTTGATCATCATCTCTTTCTAGTAACTCTTCACGGTTAGCTACTCTTGTCTCTTCTTGAATGCATTCTTCACATAGACCATCAAACTTTAGTTTCTCTGTTCTGGCACAAATCGTTTGGATGAATTCATCTCAAGGTCTTGTGAGACCAGTCAGGGCTATCATTATAAGTCTATCCTCATCTATAGAATCTTTGATTGCTTCTAGTTTTTCTTTGAATTGGGATATTCTGGAGAAATATTCTCGGATTGATTCTCCTTTCTGCATCCATGTATTCTTGCGCTGAGTTCTTAGATTCATCTTCCGGTTTATGTTCTTTCCTTCATATATTTTTCTTAGGGAATCAAACATTTCTTTTGGAGTCTTCTTTGATGACACATAATGGATCAAGTGATCTTTGATTGAATCCACAATTATTCTTTTGGCCCTTACGTGTCTTTTTGATGCTTTGCTTTTTCTGCAGCTTCGTCGGGTTTTGGCACTTCTTCTTTGACGAATATTGCTAGGTCATTCTCTTCAAGAATGATTCCAATCCTATACTTCCAGGCATGAAAGTTTTCCACACCTTCCATCTTGTGAACAAGCTTGGTGCTTGCAGACATATTTTACTTGGAGCTAGGAAAATGACCGAAAAATGAAAATGCTCAAAATCAAATTCTGAACTTACCAGGAGGTGCCCTTGGCTGAGGTGAGTAGCATGGTGTGTTTGGATCTAATAAAATCCAACCTTTTCCCCTCCAAACTTGATCTGCGGATTTCTAAACTGGTGCTTCTAGTTTTCCAGTACCTCTGGTACTCTGGTACTTCTGGTACTTATGGTACTCTAGTCTTCTGGTACCTCTGG
Organism: Picea engelmannii; assembly: GCA_009831015.1. Lineage (NCBI taxonomy): Eukaryota > Viridiplantae > Streptophyta > Pinopsida > Pinales > Pinaceae > Picea > Picea engelmannii. The sequence goes on from ML846722.1 coordinate 26,580, forward strand.
TACATTGTGAAACTAGGGTTTCACTTTTCGGGAGATCTAGGCACTGAAAAGGTGTGTTGAAGGTGCCAAAATGATCCTAGAGGGAGGGTGCACTTTTCTAGATAGTTTTAGGGATGAAATACCTCACCAACAAAAGGCCCTAATTTTCATGTACGACAATAGTGATGTTTTTCACTTTTCTCTTGTGAAAGATTCTCTCTTCAGCTTGGCTCTGATACCATGTTAATGTTTAATACATTATTATATTTCTTTGCATTTCAATAGATAACAACAACATAAGACAAGATCACTAAGAAATACACAATCACAAGAGAGACAACACTTATCCTAGGAAACCCTCTAGGGGAATAAAACCCAGCAAAACTTCCTTATTATAGATAGCCAATACAATGCCAAGAGATAACTCAAACAAGAACATAAAGTCCTCTCCCAAATATGTGCCTCTCTCTCTATCTCTTCTCCAACTGTGGCTCCAAAACTTGTCTCTCAAATGAACAAGTGAGTGTGTGTCTAAGTGAGGTGCTATCCTCCTTATTTATACAAATATGGCACATGTGGAGGTGTCCTTTCACTGGTGACGCAACTTCACTCCTCGGAGCATGCTCGCCTCACCAGGACCTTCTCTTCTCTCAGCCCGAAGAGTACCAATACTCTTCTATCTTCCTATCGGAAGACCTACCCACAGATTCTTCCTTATTCGATCCCCTTCTCTGCACTCGGAGGATCGGAACTTCGTGCTTTCACGAGTTCAAATTTGAATTCTGGACTCTCAAATCTCCGAGACCCGAGATGTCAGTCAATCGCTGACTTTCCTTACCCCACTATCGAAACTCCGCTCTATCGCAACTTCACGATTTGCGATGATCAACACTTAGGGTTCCGTCCGCCGATACGCGACGCACCGAAATGCCAATCTCGCGATTTCTCTTGCTCGCGTTTTCTCCACTCATGAATTCAACCGACTCCTTCCTCGACTTCCAAAGCCTGAGGTGCTGATACCCGATATATCGCTACCTCGCAACTTCACTACTCGCGAAATCAAACAATTCCCTCGTCGAATCCCGATAACTGAGATGCCGAACTTCCGGTAGGTTGTGCCACTTGTCTTCCTCGATCACCTATGGCCTCTTCCTTTCACCCGCTAGATCCGACGATCCTTGGAACTTCGCGAAATCTCCTCAGAGGATTTTGTTCGTCCATTTCTCCTTGCGCAATCCTCGAACAATAAGTGTCTCTCTACGAGACTTATCCATCAACCTGCGTCTATTCCTTGTAACCTGCTCACACACAAATTTCCTCCGCTGCCCCTCGACAACCTTGAAGGCTTATCCCTCCTGAGCTTCCATGACTTCATTTCCTTCAGGAATAATTCTTGAGTGCACTCCCTGCAGCAAATCTTCAAACATGCTAAGTGTTGAAGCCTTCTCGACTCTGCGCACACCTGAGACAGTAGTCTTTCACTTCGTTTCTCTCAGAATCGCACTCTGAGACTTCTCCTAGCCTGCGCACTCCTTGCATGGCTCTGGTGCTAAATCTGCACTTCTAAGAACTTAGAACAAAAGTTCTCTCTATCTGAACCCTTCTGTCAACGCACTCCTTGCGGACGATTCGACTGCACTCCTTGCAAAAATTCTCTGGTTCAATATAGAGAAACAATTGAAACTAACTTCTTGTTCTCACAGACTTCATTTCAACAATGAAATCACCTACACAGCATATAAAATCAAATGCATAACAAGAAGCAAACATTCAGGAGCATAATATCAGCAATACACAGAGAAAACCACAACCATGGAATTGAATCAAAGATTTCTCTTATTAATTCAATGTCTGTACATGGAGGTTCTTCAAACGCTTCTCTGCATGCTCTTCTCTTCTGCTTGAATGAATTCTATTACAATGTACAAAGGAGGGTGTCTATATCCCGTTTCCCTCTCGATCTCTACGCTATCAAATCTAGAATTAAATATTCTATCTACTTTTCATTAAATCTATTAAATGCCTCATCTACCTAAGGATGTGAGCTATCTTCTCAAGGTCCATTACAATATACAAAGTGCGCTTCATAAAATCAACACATTAATGTTTTGTGCAACTATATCAAGGTTCTTTTCAAAAAAAGAAATTATGTTGGCTTATCCAGCTGTCTCCTGCTTTCGCGCTGGCTCGCTTGACGTGGGCGATGCTCCTGCATCATACTCCCTTGCTTGAAAAATTTCATGGGCTCCTGTCCATGAGATCTTTCACAGTCTGTCCATGCTTTTGTATGATTGCTTCGCTTTCCTAGCTGGCATCCTCCACTGGGTGATTCTTCCATTTGACCAGATACTCGAAGTATTCCTTTCTTCTGGTCTTCTTACTCACTTGCTTGTCCAATATGCATTCCATCTGCGGTTTCTCTACTACTGGTAATTGTCTCATCCACTGGATTACTGGTTCCTTAGTTCCAGTCTCCTCTTCTCCAGCCTTGTATGGATATAAATTTGAAACATTGAATATCGGAGATATTCCGATGCCATCCGGCAACTCAATTTCATAACCGTTCTCGCCAAATTTCTTCAGGACTCTGCATGGTCCGTTTTTATTCATTTTTAACTTGTTGTATGTTCCCCTTGGGAACCTCTCTTTAATTAAGTGTTCCATAACTAGATCACCAACTTCAAATTGAAGCTGTCTCCGATGTTGATCTGCCCTGTGTTTGTACTCCTGATTTGATTTCATCAGTCGCTGCTTCACCTGACTGTGAAGTTCTTGCATCACTTCAGTGAATTCCTCTACACTAGCGCTGCTATTCGTAGTCTGTTCTGACTCCCTGATTTCAGAAACTCCCCTCAGCTACACCCCATACACAACCTGAAATGGAAATTTTCCTGTACTCTGATTCAGTGAATCATTATATGCAAACTCGGCCTGTGGCAACACATTATCCCAACTACTGTGATGCTTTGTCACCAGGCTTCTCAGTAAGTCTCCCAGACTCCTGTTTACCACTTCCGTCTATCCATCTGTCTGAGGTTGATAAGCAGAACTAAATTCCAGATTAGTTCCTAGCTTCTTCCATAGCGTCCTCCAAAAATGGCCTATGAATTTAGTGTCCCTGCCCGGAACAATACTTTTCGGCAATCCATGAAGTCTAACAATTTCTTTGAAAAACAAGTTTGTGATGTGCATCGCATCACTGGTCTTCTGACAGGAAATAAAATGTGCCATCTTCGAAAACCTATCCATGACCACAAAGATGGAATCAACACCTCTTTGTGTCCTTGGCAATCCCAATACAAAATCCATGCTTATTGCCTCCCATGGTCTCTTCGGTATGGGCAATGGATGATAAAAACCCGCATTCTGCTTTCTCCCTTTTGAATGCTGACAAATCCTACATCTGTCAACAAATTGCTTAACATCCGCTCGCATCCCCGGCCAAAAATACGATTCGCTTAATTTGGAAAATGTCTTGTCGTGGCCAAAATGTCTTGCTAAACCTCCGTTGTGCTTTTCCTTCAACAGGTTCTCCCTCATGGAGCAATTCAGAATACACAGTTGATTGCCTCTGAGCAACAACCCTTCCTGGATCATATAATCTATCCAAGGACTGCGATCTCTGAGAACTGGATTCTCAGCTGCTTCGTACGCCTCGCCAAAGTCTGCATCTCCGGTGTACATGTCCTTGAGATTTTTAAAACCTAAGGTTTTGACTCTGAACTCCTATAGAAACAAACATTTCCTGCTCAAAGCATCATCCACTTTGTTAGCAGTCCCTGAAATGTGTTTAATCACGAACGTGAAATTCTACATGTACTCTACCCATTTTGCATGCTTCTGGTTCAAATTCTCCTGTCGACTCACAAACTGCAATGCATGATTATCACTATACAGTACAAATTCCTTTTGGATCAAGTAATGCCTCCACTTTTCCAGTGCCTATATGATAGCATAAAATTCCTTATCATACGTGGAGTATTTCAACTTTGCTTCATCCAGCTTCTCGCTGAAATAGGCAACTGGCATGTCCTCTTGACTCAAGACCGCTCCTATAGCATATCCGCTTGCATCACATTTCACTTGAAATGTCTTCTTAAATTTTGGAAACACCAACACTGGTTGCTCTGTTATCTTCTGCTTCAACAGATTGAAGCTTTTCTCAGCCTCTGTTGTCCAATGAAAAGTCTTATGTTGTTTCTTCACTGTGTCCATCATGGTTGTGCTAATCCCACTGAAATTCCTGATGAACTTTCGGTAGAAACTAAACAAACCATGGAAACTTCTCACCTCGAACACATTTCTCGGTGATGGACAATTCTTTATCACTTCCACTTTCTCTAGGTCCATCCTCAACTCATTCACTAAAATAACAAAACCCAAATAAATGAGCTCTGTCTTCATGAACGAGGATTTCTTCATGTTTATCAACAACTTCTCCTGCTGTAACTTCCTCATCACAATGGCCAAATGTTTCAAATGTTCATCCTTTTTCTTACTGTAGATCAATATATCATCCAGATATATGACTACAAATTTCCCGATGAATTCCCTCAGGACTTCATTCATCAGTCTCATGAATGTACTTGGTGCATTCGTCAAGCCAAACGACATGACTAGCCATTCATACAAACCTTCGTTTGTCTTGAATATTGTCTTCCATTCATCACCTTCTCTCATGCGAATCTATTGATATCCGCTTTTCAGATCAATTTTTGAAAAATAATTTGCCCCACTCAGGCAATCCATCAGATCATCCATTCTCGATAGTGGAAATCTCTACCTGATAGTGATTTTATTGATCGCTCTGGAGTCTATACACATTCTCCATCCTCCATCTTTCTTCGGACTAAGTACTGTTGGAACAACACGTGGACTCAAACTCTCTCGAAACAATCCTTTATCCAACAGCTCCTGGACCTACTTCTTAACCTCCTCGTTCTCCTGAGGCATCAACCTGTACGCAGCTTCATTTGGAAAACCGCTTCCTGGTATAAGATCAATGTGGTGACTCACACTCTACATCGGTGGCAACGAATGAGGTAATTCGTCCATGATGATATCAGCAAACTCTTCCAGTAGTTCCTAAATCTCAACTGGTAAGTCATCCACTCTCGTGCTAGTCAAGATAATTCTCGGTTTCCTAACCACAAAGAATTGTGGATCTTCATTCTTCTCCATCTCTGTGAGAAGTTCCTTCCCACTCATGAGAAGTATTGTATTGCTTACTTTCGGCTTCACCTCTTTATCCTTTATCGGAAGCAACTTATGGGTTCTCCCATTCTTCTCCAGTGTATATGTGTTCATCCTCCCATCATGAACCACATTTCTGTCATATTGCCATGGTCTTCCCAACAATAAATGACACACATCCATGGGAATAACATCACACAGAATCTGATCATTATATCCCCCTATTTTGAACTCAACCAAGCAATGTTTGGTGGCACTCACCTGATGTCCCTTCTGTAGCCATGAGACTTTATATGGACTCGGGTGCTTAGTTGTCTTCAACTCCAATTTCACCACCATCTCAACTGAAACGAGATTGTTGGTGCTTCCACTGTCAACTATGACCTTGCATTTCCTGTCCTTGGCTGTGCAAGCTGTTCTGAACAGTCTGCTCCTCTGTACTGAGCTTTCCACCTCCTTCTGAGGTGTCAAAAGGACCTTATGCATCCCAAGCGATCTTCCGCTGTCTGCATCTTCTGACTCAGCATCATGCCTCTGTGCTTCAGTGATGTGAGCTTCTCCAGCATCCTTCTTTTCTCCGGACACTCAAATGACTTGTGCCCATTATTCCCACATGTGAAACATGTGATCACTCCTCCTCTTCCTCTACCTCGACCTCTAGTATGAGGAAGAGTATTTGCATCAGCGAAATCCCCTCGCTAATCAATTTTTTGTCCTCTCGGTTCAACATATGGCTTCCTCTGCTGTGAGGTTCTGCCTCTTTCAACCTTACCCTGAGGTCTCTTCCATTCCTCCTTGGTCTTCTGGTTTCTTTCCTGGGCAACTGCCTTGCCTCTTAGCTGACTTCTGCCTCGCCCTCTTTGTCCTTGCTTTCGTCTCAGCTTCTCTTCAGCTTTCAGAGCCAATTGGTAAGCATCTTCCACCATTTGGATGGTTAGCATGCTTAATTCATCCTGAATGTCATATCTCAACCCATTCAGGTATCTCGCCACCTTCTCATCATCGTTCTCCCGATGACCTGCTCTGATGTTGAGCTTATAAAACTCTTCGGTATATTCCTTAACCGTCATCAACTTCTATCTTAGGTTCTGCATTTTCCTGAACAGAGTGATTTTATAATCCTTTGGGATGAATTTTGCTTTCATCTTAGCAATCATTCGATCCCAACTTTTAATCTTTTGCTTTCCTTTGCAGCACCTATCATCTTGTAGCTCATCCCACTACAATGATGCATGTCCTTTCAAGCGTGTAACTGCATGCTTGACTTTATTATCTTCTTCCACATCTTCGTAATCGAAGTATGTGTCAAGAGCCCTTATCCAATCTAGCAGCTCTTCTGCATCGAGATTCCCTTCATAGGCTGGAATGTCCATTTTCGCCTTCGCCCCCATCCTGGCAATGGCTTTTATCAACCACTTGGTTGATGCATCTTCTACTGTGACTTCTTCTTCATGTCCAACTTCCTCTTCAACCTCGTAATCACTAAAATCCCCAGCACCAACTCTGCATCTTTGTATTGTCTCCATTTCCTCAAGTCTCGCTTGGAGATCTCTCATCTGTCGCTCCATTTCCGGGTTTCCTGCCGGCCTACCTCTTCTCTGCACCTCCCTATCTTCTGGGTCTGGTGACTGTCTTTCTCTTATGGGTGGCATGATCTATCCTCTTCTCTACTACAGACAACAAATAAATCCCGCTCTGATACCACTCTGACGCAACCGCACTCCTCGGAGCACGCTCGCCTCACCAATACCTTCTCTTCTCTCGGCCCAAAGAGTACCAATACTCTTCTATCTTCCTATCGAAATACCTACCCACAGATTCTTCCTTATTCGATCCCCTTCTCTGCACTTGGAGGATCGAAACTTCGCGCTTTCGCGAGTTCAAATTTGAATTCTGGACTCTCGGATCTCCGAGACCCGAGATGTCGGTCAATCGCTGACTTTCCTTACCCCGCTATCGAAACTCCGCTCTATCACAACTTCACGATTTGTGACGATCAACACTTAGGGTTCCGTCCGCCGATACGCGATGTGCCGAAATGCCAATCTCGCGATTTCTCTTGCTCGCGTTTTTGCCACTCGCGAATTCAACCGACTCCTTCCCTGACTTCCAAAGCCTAAGGTGTCGATACCCGATATATCGCTACCTCATGACTTCGCTACTCGTGAAATCAAACAATTCCCTCGCCGACTCCCGATAACCGAGACGTCGAACTTTTGGTAGGTTGCGCCACTTGTCTTCCTCGATCACCTGTGGCCTCCTCCTTGCACCCACTAGATCTAACGATCCCTGGCACTTCGTGAAATATCCTCGGAGGATTTCGTCCATCTGTTTCTCCTTGCACAATCCTCGAACAATAAGTGTCTCTCTACGAGACGTATCCGTCAACCTGCATCTATTCCTTGTAACCTGCTCACACACAACTTTCCTCCGCTGCCCCTTGACAACCTTGAAGGCTTATCCCTCCTGAGCTTCCACGACTTCAGTTCCTTCAGGAAGAATTCTTGCGAGCACTCCCTGCGGAAAATATTCAAACATGTTAAGTGTTGAAGCCTTCTCGACTCTTCGCACACCTACGATAGTAGTCTTTCACTTCCCTTCGCTCAGAATCGCACTCTGAGACTTCTCCTAGCCTGCGCACTCCTTGCATGGCTTCGGTGCTAAATCTGCACTTCTAAGAACTTAGAACAAAAGTTCTCTCTATCTGAACCCTTCTGTCAACGCACTCCTTGCGGACGATTCGACTGCACTCCTTGCAGGAATTCTCTGGTTCAAGATAGAGAAACAATTGAAACTAACTCCTTGTTCTCACAGACTTCATTTCAACCATGAAATCACCTACATAGCATATAAAAGCAAATGCATAACAAGAAGCAAACATTCAGCAGCATAATATCAATAATACATAGAGAACAACACAACCATGGAATTGAATCAAAGATTTCTCTTATTAATTCAATGTCTGTACATGGAGGTTCTTCAAACGCTTCTCTGCATGCTCTTCTCTTCTGCTTGAATGAATTCTATTACAATGTACAAAGGAGGGTGTCTATATCCTGTTTCCCTCTCGAGCTCTACGCTATCAAATCTAGAATTAAATATTCTATCTACTTTACATTAAATCTATTAAATGCCTCATCTACCTAAGGACGTGAGCTATCCGCTCAAGGTCCATTACAATATACAAAGTGTGCTTCATCAAATCAACACATTAATGTTTTGCGCAACTATATCAAGGTGCTTTTCAAAAAAAGAAATTATGCTGGATTGTCCAGCTGTCTCCTGCTTTCGCGCTGGCTTGTTTGACGTGGCCGATGCTCCTGCATCAACTGGCAGGGCCGAATTCTTCTTCTGGGTGGTTATAACCACCTTTATTATATTCTGGGGCCTCTTAGATATATTCCAGGGATGACTTCTTCTTTTGCCTATTACAATTACATTATGACCAATCCGTAAAAGGGGATTTGGTCCTTTTACAATAGATGACATGATCAATCCACAATGGGGATTGATCCAATGAATAATATATCAATAATAATCAGAATACACTTTGCAATTACATTATTTCAACACTTATACAAAATTGTCTCAACTAAAAATAGTTGGCCTTTCCACAATATTTGATC
>ML846723.1:0-21066 GCA_009831015.1 Picea engelmannii
ATTGCCAAATACAGTTGGGTGTAGGGCTTAATACAAGATAGAAAGAATATCCTTCACTTCAAATCTATGAGCTCAATAAAGATATAACAATCTTCATAAGCTAAGATAAACTGAAATGAAGTACATAAAGGGGAACATGGATATTTCTGATATTTAAAACGAAAGGAGACTGCAATTTTATTATATCATAAGAGTCTATACAGTAGCACAAAAATGTATCCCTGTTTGAACCCTTGTCTCTTAGAAAAGATAGGGATTTATAGCCTTACAATGTAATGATCAGATCCTAAAACTGTGGATCTATCTTTCTAAAAACAGTAAACAGAAATTGTATATACAGAGTAGTAGGAAAAACTCCTTAGAATAAGGAAAATCCCTGTATTCTAGTCTTCAAAATGTGTTGAACAGTTGATGATGTGGAGATCAGCCTTCCAAGGCTCTTTGGCTTGTTATCCTGAAGATAGAAATCGAGTTGGATGATGTGTCATTTGATCCCTATCATTTTGCCCTTGAAAATGACCAAATCTAGTCAAAAAATTTCCTTTTGACTTTCATCCCCAAGAATGGCCTTCAGATTTTGATTTGATAATTCATAACCAGCTTATTGAAGAAGATTTCATATCAATCCAACTCAAAAATCTCGAATCTGAGTAAGAATTCAGTTTTTCTGGCCGTGACAAGCTTTCACCATCTAATTTACCCGAAAATCCGCTCCTTAGTTGGTGAAAGGCGGAGCTTTCACCAGCTAACTAGCAAAATTCAAGACGGGTTAGCTGGTGAAAGTGTAGATTTTTTTAAAATCAATTTCTCAGTCATGGAGAGTCTGTTTTGCATGCTTGAATAGTCGATCGACATCTACAAATCCTAAGATTTCAAATGGTGCTTTAAAATCTGCATTTGGAGCCCGGGAAGCTAGTCAAATATTCCCTACAATATTAGGCATCATTCTTTCAAAAATGCCAGTGCATTTTTTATCGCTAACATAATACAAACTCAAAATTTGAAAAGAGTACTTCAATTCTAGATAATATTCTCATTTTTCAAAGGTCACCATTTATCACTATAGGTCTTGGTTATGATAGGAATCAAAAGACCCTTGAAAATCATGCAATCCCCAAATCACAAGAAAAGAAAATACAGGAGAATATTGAAATATATGTAAATGTTCTTAAAAGCTCCAATTGCAGTGAAGAAAACAAGAAGGAACGAATTTACGACCAATGAAAGAATGATTTTTCACTGAAGAAAGATAAGAACGAGTTTAGAAGAGTTTTTCCATCAATAATATCCTTCAAAACTAGGTATAAAAATATTTGTCTTGATTATTGCTTTTCTTGCAAATTTTTTTGTCATAAGGAAATAGATTGTAAATCTTATAAAAGAAATGATTATATGAGAAATAAAAGTAATATATCTCACAACAGTTACAATGATTACCTTGTGAACGCCAATAACAAAGGTTTTCATGGGCATATTGATAGAAATTACAATCCATTTTCTCCCCTACACTATAAATTTGAATGTTGCAAATGCAATAACTATGGACACATAGCACGCGACTACAGAAGAAAAATGATAGAATTTTATAGACAAAATACACAAAATTATGGAAGACGAAACAACTACAAGAAGAAAATTCATCCATGCTGGTGTGGACTGCACCTCTAGCACAAAATGGATGCTCAGGTCACATAACTAGTGGACCAAAGTGTGTGACCAAGAAAATGGTTTCATACATAGATAGGGTTGTTTCTCTTGATGTCAATCAGACCAAGGCAATAAATCAACATCCTGAAAATACATATGAGGAGAAACTGACAAGAGAGGTAGAAGAAGATGATATTTCTACAGACAATGACACACTTCTGAAAAAGGATGGGACATGTAGGACAAGGCCATGAAGTTGAAAGTGAATTTGTTGTAAAGGAAAAGGATCTAGTCCTAAATGAAGGGAGAATAATATTGATAAAATAAAAAATACAATGATTGCAACAAGTTCAAAAATCTCAAAAGAAAATGACAAAGAGAGCCCTCAAGCATCCAAAGTTTATCAACAAAGTAAAGAAGCCATAAAGCCTAAGGATAATCCATGGAGGTATGAGTTCCATAATTTGTTTCGATTGAAAAGAAAAGTGGAATATGAAAAAATTAGAGAAAAATAAGAAGGCTTCCAAGACACGAATGTATGAAAAGGCGATGATGCAGTATGAAGTTGAAGCACTCAAAGAGAAGGATATTGGAACAAGACTTCCACAAGTTTAACATCACCACCATTGCAATCATATTAGGATATGAAGTTCCTTCTCCAAATTTTGGACTAGCCCTCTACAAGGTTGCTAGAAATAGACTTCTAGAAAGAATCTAAAATGGTTGTCATTCACAAGTATGATTCCACCATGGAATATAATACTATGGTTGAGCAATGAAGAAAGCACATATTGCAACGGATATCATCTTGTTGAAATGTAAATGATGTACAACAAATTAGAATTGATGATAGCTAGAATGATCATATGGTATCCTTGAGTAAATCAAAACCATCCATGGAAAGATTGCATTGTTCTTCCTTATTGCAGTGATATGGATATGATGGAAGGATAAACATGCATGAATTGTAGGCCGACAAACCACATTGAATGTTGAGGAAGCACATTCACTGGTAGTGTTTTTGGTAATGATGAAGGAATTTTGCATACAACATTATGGCATATTTGTAGTACATGTGAAAACATTTTGAAATGGGATTATCAATATAGAAAGCTTCACATCCAACGAAATCTTATTGCAGAAGATCTGAATTCACTGGAAATAGGGTAGTCAAAGAGGTTCTTATAGATTTTGTTTTTGTGACAGTAAAAGAAGTACTATAACACTTTCCAAATAAATATGTACCAACATTACATTGATGAGGGAATGGAGAACTGAAATATAAAGATGCCAGTGACAAGAAATTAAAGACTATCCCAAAATGCCCAATTACAATTATTGATCAATGAAGAAAAGAAGCCCAAGAAGAAATCTGAAACCAACTTGTACAACAGTCAGAAATAGTTGATGATAAGTTCGGAGAGCATGTGAGATAACACACATAGGAGAATCATAAACCACTAATATCAATAGACTTAGAGAAGATGAATATAAGGAAGCTCTATGTGTTGGATTGTGTTAGCACAGAAATTTGAAGTAGAAAATTTGGTCATTTCCCAGCACCGATGAGTTAGGAGATTTCGCACGCCAACTCCATCAACGACAATTTCAAAAAAAAATCTTCAAAATTTGGCGAATAGAATTGACTTTTAAAAGTCAATTTTGGGTCTGGACTCTGTATGCAGGGTACTAGCGATTTTATTAAAAAAATTTGGGTCTGGACTCTCTATGCAGGGTACTAGCTATTTTATTAAAAGAAATTGTTTTAAAGTCAATTTTGGCTTTGTTAGTCAATCTTAAGCTCTCAGCAACAACATCAAGCTGACAGGAAAGTCAAAGTAAGGACCAAGGCCAATCCACGAAAAAGGAGTCAATGGGTCAGTATGCTCTATGCGTTGATTTCGGTTTTTGACGTTGGTGTATATACCTTACCATGTATATTGATGTGTTGTCCATGTGGGATTATTCCCTCAGCGCAAACAAGAATATTAAAGGAGGTTAATGACTGGTAGGCGTGGAATGCTAGTCTGTGCTTCAAGTGGAAAGGGTGTGCCCCTGATCTTTATGGTCTTTCCTTTAACAATAATTAACTGAAGAAAGAATTCTTCACTAAATATGATGATGCAAATCTATACCAGATACCCAAAAGTTTCTTCTGCCTATTGCAGGTGATGAATGGCCATTTGGCATTTAAACTATCGACAGGGAAATCTCAGACCTACGATAAATTTTGTACTCAAAGAGCTGGATAAGTGGATAAGGTATTTGGTGTCTATGGAGTCATGGGATCAAAGAAATTAAAGCCTGATCATGTCACCGTTGGTTCCTTAATTAATACATGCTCACAATATGGATAAGTTGATCGAGCACTTGCCTCTGTTGGAAAATTGCGAGAGCTAAACACTTCCGCTGAGCTTTCTACATGGACTACTAAGATATCTAAACAAGATGTTTCTCATTCCAGGTAGTAATGTTCTTAGGACTACGTCTCGAAAAAACGATTGACTTTGATGATTACTTTCATAAGCGCAAGCCATCAATAACTTTCATTAAGTCAGATGTTTGTGGACTATTTGGAAGTGTGTTTGTGACTTTGGGCCTGAGTTCAATGTATATGATGTAAACGGTGAAGAACATTACACTTCAATGTATAGTGGCGTCTATTAGCAGTGATACTTCAAAGTTTTATCGCCTTCCATTGTTAGACTTGTCATTTCATGCCCTGGATAAATTTGTGTGTGAGTTTGGAGGTTTTCTTGCTGCTCTGTCAAAGGAAGATGCTACCAAATTAGTTTCTTTGGCAATATGTATTAATGAAACATCGGGTGACCAGAAATTAGACACTATTAATGAACATGTATTAAGACCTTTTGCAATGGTTCCCATGCAGTGATAAATCCCATGGCAACAATCTTTGGTGGAATTGTTGCCCAAGAGGTCATTCTCAGTTTCAAAGTCTTCTGGATCGTATTCTTGAGTCTCTGGTGTTTGAGAGATGTGTGGCATTTGAAGATTGGGTTGCCTGATCCCGCAGAAAATTTGAGGAGTGTTTTGCAAATTGTGTGAAACAACTTGTTTTTACATTTACAGAGAATAAAATGACATCCCGAAATACACCAGTTTGGTCTTCTCCTAGGCGCTTTCCAAATCCCCTGTAGTTCACATCAAATGATCCTGCTCACCTTTCATTTATTGCTGCAGCATCTATATTGCGAGCACATAATTATAGAACTCTTGGGACACCTTGGAACAGTAAGTCATCAAATGGTTTGGTCGAATGGAAGAGCAGTCATATGCAGTATTTCTCTAGCAGTCGACTTGTTCAAGCTGGCATGGAGTTCCAGAAGGGTCCCATAGTTGGCATTATCATTTCTAATACCTGTCTATGCTATCTCCACATCAGCAAATTAATCTCCAGATCCAAATTTAGAGTGGATAGTATCGAATCATATCCAGATTCAAGGCATCAAATCATCAACTCGAAGATTTAGGGCAACAAATGCAAATTGGCAAACAAAAACTTAGCAGTTATAGGTTTGTAGGAGCACACCCTGGACATCAGACCAACGGTGGACACTTGTCAGTAGATCGAATTCAGTTTCTAAATGCAGGGGAATTAATTCCAGAAACCTTCCAGCTAATTCGAGATATCAAAGAAGCAGCTCCTAGAATTGGTTACTTTGATTTGTTGTTATCATTTTATTCCTAGAAAGTAGTAACTAAGATTACAAGTGTCATTTTTTTTAGGATACTGATTCTATTTTTGGCATAAGGAGGTTTTTCGAACTCCTCATTTAATGGAACTTCATGATGTAATAATTTTCCATATATACTGAGATAAAACACAGAAACGGGGTTCGACCTTTTGGACCAAAAAGTTCTCCGTATTGTAGAAAGACTAGTTCTTATTTTTTTGATGATTTTTGATGTAGAAGCTATCTTTTCCTGACCTGAGAGATTTATCATGGTGTTGATGTTCAGTTTGTTTTCCTGTATTTTATATTTATTTTATATTTATGAGTGTGTTTTTATGCTAGTAATAATATTTAAGTAAAAAAAGACCCGAGATTTATCACGGTGTTGATGTTCAGTTTATTTTCCTGTATTTTATATTTATGAGTGTGTTTTTATGCTAGTAATAATATTTAAGTAAAAAAAGAGATCCATCTTGTTGGTGCTCATTCTCACATCGATTATACTTGTTATATGTTTATTGGTTTTCGGTTCAGAATTCACCCTTAATTGGTGCTCTGTTTTTGGTAGCCAACATTTTTTTTCTTTCTTCTGAAGCTACACCAAGAGATTTATTCTCTGTTAGATGCCTCTTGTCATATTGGACTTTCCCTTTTTCAACTGCCATCTCATATTGTTACTTAGTTGAACACAGTGCTTACTTTGCCTCATAATTCTAGGAAAGGAACCGACCAACCATTAATTGTAAACCATTGAGATTCAAGTTCGGAATCCATTGCCCAAGGATATTCCTCTTAAAGTTGTCCTACCAAATCAATTTGAAAAACTATTACCCTATCAATGATCTAGTCATTGAGCCAAGTATACAGCCTCTCATTCTTGATTGAGTTGTTTATGAGGGATCCTCATATGAGTTTGGAAGGACTAGCTTCCTTCTCTTAAGTGGTTTTGTATGGTTACCTCAGTATTTTCCTAATCCAGCCTAGGCTAAATACAAAGTGCTAACATAATGGCATCATTTTCGGGGACGAAAGTGAAGATATCTTACCTCAGAGAATGACAACGAAGGGATCCAGTTTCATGGACACATTGTTTTGACTGCTCATCTTTCACCATGGTGACTCCATTGTTAAATCTATTGATGACTCCATTAGTTTGAAATGGACAAGATTTTAGTTCAGATGTATGCTTTCTGTTATTTTTCGAAGATAGTTGGTTTCCCTAATCTAGTGCCTAGTAGAGATGAATGGGAAAGTAGTCTTCCCAGATTTAGAGGAGAAGATTGGGAAGTACCAGTTGCGCACTTGCTGGATTTCCATGATTTTATTTATCATCTTTAAATCAAGATTTTCAAGTACTCCTTGGAAGGAAAGGCTCGTGAGTGGTGTATATCTCTTTTGGCTGCTTGCATTCAGTGATTGAAATATTTTCATATTTCATTTAATGATTATTGCAAACAAGGTTATGGTGATGATCTCCTATATGAAAGGTGTTGTATGGAATTTAATAAGTTATATAGAAGATCTGCCAATCAAAGTGTTTGCAATTAAGGAATAGTTGAAGAAATTATTGCTCAAGATTTTCAACATGTTTCCCATGATTTTCAAAATGATATATTTTGTCAAGAAACTAAAGTTGAAGAAGATGAGCTGGTCCATGACATGCTTCTTGCTGAAAGTTTCCATTACTTTGAACAATGTGGGGAGATGGAGATTTTTCATGAATTTCATGATCATGTGGCGTTTTGCATGGAGTTGTATTTTTCAAAGGTCTCCAATGCTGTAGTTTTGGGTAGAATTTCATTTTACAGCTGTAAGTATTGGATACTCATTCATTTTCTGCTGCAAAAATCCATGTTTTCCTGCATGTTTTCATTCACTCATAAGGAAAAAGACCATGTTGTTAGTAAAATGATTACATTTCTACACTGGAAATTTTCTTTTACATGACCATCTTGACTCTTGCTGGTTAGTGTAGGAGTGTGTATAAATAAGCTCAATATGTGAGCATTTTGTTTCCAGTTGCATTTGGTTTACAGTGTGTAGGTGTTTTAGTTTTCAATAATGAGCATAAATGCTCTTAAGGTTTGAACAATTCATAGTCTGCAACTCTGGTTGATTGTAGCACATCATAGACATAGTACAAGTTGAAAGAATGAAATGAATAGGGCATCTGATCTAAAAGTTCTTGGTAGCTCACAGGAAGTGTGCCATCCCCCATGGAGCCAAATGTTAGCACAAAAATTTGCAGTAGAAAATTTGGTCATTTCGCAGCGCCGATGAACTAGGAGATTTCGCAGCGCCAACTTTATCAACGACAATTTCAAAAAACAAATCTTTAAAATATGGCAAATAGAGTTGATTTTTATACGACAATTTTGGGTCTCGAGTCTCTATGCAGGGTACTAGCGATTTTATTAAAAAAAATGTTTTAAAGCCAATTTTGACTTTATTAGTCAATATTAAGCTCTCCAATAGGGTCACCTCTTATGTTTTACTGACCAAAAATATTGGGGCACAATGGCCAAGCTCCAAGTCCACGAGCCTAACAACCAAGTACATACCACATTAAAACAACATCAAGCCAACATGCAAGTCAAATTCAGGTCCAAGGGTAAGCCACGAAGGAGACCACGGGTCAGTATGCACTACACGTTAATATGGTTCTTTGATGTTGGTGAATATAAATTACCATGTATATTGATGCGTTGTCTATGTGGGATTATTCCCTCAGCGCAAACAAGAATATTAAAGGAGGTTAATGACTGGTAGGCGTGGAATGTTAGTTTGTGCTTCAAGTGGAAAGGGTGTGCCACTGATATTTATGGTCTTTCCTTTAAAAATAATTCACTGAAGACAAAATTCTTCACTAAATATGATGATGCAAATCTATACCAGATACCCAAAAGTTTATTCTTCCTATTGTAGGTGATGAATGGCCATTTGGCATTTAAACTATCGGCAGGGAAATCTCAGACCTACGAGAAATTTTGTACTCAAAGAGATGGATAAGTGGCTAAGCTATTTGGTGTCTATGGAATCATGGGATCAAAGAAAGTAAAGCCTGATCATGTCACTATTGGTGCCTTAATTAATACATGCTCACAATATGGACAAGTTGATCGAGCACTTGCCTCTGTTGGAAAATTGCGAGAGCTAAACACTTCTGTTGAGCTTTCTACATGGACTACTAAGATATCTAAACAAGAGTTTTCTCATTTTAGGTAGTAATTTTCTTAGGACTAAGTCTCAAAAAAACGATCGACTTTGATGATTATTGTCATAAGGAAAAGCCATCAATAACTTTCATTAAGTCAGATGTTTGTGGACTATTTGGAAGCGTGTTTGTGACTTTGGGTCTAAGTTCAATGTATATTATGTAAATGGTGAAGAACCTCGCACTGGTATAATGGAGTCTATTAGCAATGATACTTCAAAGTTTGATCACCTTCCATTGTTACACTTGGCATTTCATGATCTAGATAAATTTGTGTGTGCATTTGGGGGTTTTCTTGTTGTAGCTTTGTTAAAGGAAGATGCTACCAAATTAGTTTCTTTGGGAATATCTATTAATGAAACATAAGGTGACCAGAAATTAAACACTATTAATGAACATGTATTAAGACCTTTTTCAATGGTTCCCGTGCAATGTTAAATCCCATGGCAATAATCTTTGGTGGAATTGTTGCCCAAGAGGTCATTCTCAGTTTCAATGTCTTTTTGATCGTATTCTTGAGTATCTGGTGTTTGAGAGATGTGTGGAATTTGAGGATTGTGTTGCCTGGTCCCGGGAAAAATTTGAGGATTGTTTTGCAAATTGTGTGAAACAACATGTTTTTACATTTCCATAGAATAAAATGACATCCCAAAATACACCAGTTTGGTCTTCTCCTAATCGCTTTCCAAATCCCCTGCAGTTCACATCAAATGATCTTGATCACCTTTCATTTATTGTTGCAACATCGATATTCTGAGCACATAATTATAGAACTCTTGAGACACCTTGCAGAAGTAAGTCATCAAATGGTTTTGTCGAATGACAGAGCAATCATATGCATAATTTCGCTAGCACTCGACTTGTTCAAGCTAGCAGGAAGTTCCATAAGGATCCAATAGTTGTCATTATCATTTCTAATACGTTTCTATCCTATCTCTACATCAACAAATTAATCTCCATATCCACATTTACAGTGGATATTATTGAATCATATCCAGATTCAAGGCATCAAATCAACAACTCAAAGATTGAGGGTAACTAATGCAAAGTGGCAGACAAAACATTAGCAGTTACAGATTTGTAAGAGCACACCCTGGACATCAAACCAGTGGTGGACACTTTTCAGTAGATGGCAGTCAGTTTATAAATGCAGAGGAATCAATTCCAACAACCTTCTAGCAAATTCGAGATATCAAAGCAGCAGTTCCTAGAATTTGTTACTTTGATTTATTGTTATCATTTTATTCCTAAAAAGTATAACTAAGATTACAAGTGACATTTCCTTAGGATATTGATTCTATTTTTGGCATAAGGAGGGTTTTTGAACTCCTCATTTAATGGAACTTCATGATGTAATAATTTTCCATATATACTGAGGTAAAATAGAGAAAAGGGGTTCGACCTTTTGGAGGAAAAATCTATATGTATTGTAGAAAGACTTGTTTTTATTTCTTTGATGATTACTGTAGAAGCTATCTTTTTCAGACCCGAGATTCATCACGGTGTTGATGTTCAATATGTTTTCCTGTATTTCATATTAATGAGTGTGTTTTGTTTCTAGTAATAATATTTAAGTAACAAAAGGAATCCATCTTGCTGGTGATCATTCTCACATCGATTATATTTGTTATGTGTTTATTGGTTTCTGGTTGAGAATTCACCTTTAATTGGTGCTTTTTTTTTGGTAGCCAACCTTTTTATTCTTTCTTCTAAAGCTACACCAAGAGATTCATCCTCTGTTAGATGCATCTTGTCATAGTGGTATTTCCCTTTTGCAACTTCCATCTCATATTGTTACTTCGTTGAATACAATGCTTACTTTGCCTTAGATTTCTAGGAAAGGAACCAACCAACCATTAATTGTAAACCATTGAGATTCAAGTTCTGACTCCATTTTCCAAGGATATTCCTCTTAAAGTTGTCCTACCAAATCAATTTGAAAAACTCTTACCCTATTAATGATCTAGTCATTGAGCTAAGTATAGAGCCTCTCATTCTTGATTGAGCTTTTTATGAGGGATCCCCCTTTGAGTTTGGAAGGAATAGCTTCCTACTCTTAAGTGGTTTTGTATGGTTACCTTAGTGTTTTCCTAATGCAGCCTATGTTAAATATAGAGTGATAACAGGTTGATCTAGTGGTCTAGATTCCTCATCATTTAATTATAATTCCGGGTAGGTAAACTTTCAAGCATGTACATGACATGTGCATAATTGGACTTGAATTTACCTAAAGGTTCCTAGTAAAAACCAAATAGTAAATACTAGACCCACAGACATAAATTAACATCACAAACAATTAAGTTTGAATGTTTATTGGTAGATACTCAGATTGCAAGTAGTTTATTTTTCTGGTATCTCACAAAAAAACTATATTCGGTCGATTAAAATCTGTAATCATAAAGAAGTATTTTTTAGTATGAGTGGAATGTTAACTAAAATTAAACTTAAGCTTTTCAATCATGAAACGAAATATGCTGAGAAAAAAACCTACAAACTCAGTTCAATCTTGGAGTATATTTTGTGATAATTATTGGTATAGCCCATCAAATGAATACCACTCAGTAATTACATTGTATAGCATCATCATCCTAAATAATTAATCACCATACAGAAAATGAAATTGTCTGTAATTCAAAATTTTGAATCTACAGGAAATTGCAGTGATTATGTTCCTACAGGACACTATAGAGTAAATGATCCTTAGAATCGAATGATAGGAAGCATATAAAACTAAATAAATTCATAGGAATGAAGGGAAGTACATCCAAGACTCAATTCAAAAATAAAGACAACACATACCAGGAGGGCCTCCTAGAATATGTTGTTAATTAAACTTAGAACTTGATATGAACTTTAACCATGAAATGTTCAGAGCTTCATTATATTAACTTCAAGGAAAAATATCAGCAATTACATAATGTATCCAGGTTCATGAAAATATCCTCTGTAACCTCCCTATGTTTTGTTTCCTATCTTTTATACATTTACAATAAAAATTGAGTGTTTCTCAATACACTCTGTTTTTAGAAAAACAAATTACAGGTAGATTGTTCATATCTCCATTGTAGTGTCTGACATTACCTCTTTCCTCAATATTCTGGATTGTTTGGCGATCTTCTGATGAAATCGTTCTCCTTCCTTTATTCTAGCAACGAATCATTGATTCTATGGATGAACCGTCGGGTCTACAACTAATCTCATGAATTTCTTGTAATAACTATCTATCGACTTTGATTACCATTGACTACCAAGTGTTGTGTGACATGGAGAGGGTAAAATAGGTATTTCACCATCTCCAGATATTGGTGAAGCACCTCCAAGTGAAAATCCTTACTTAGAACGAGTGGAGCTATAATGACTTGTAATTCTTGTAATGTCTAAGGAGATAGAGTTATTTCGCGTAATTACTAAATTATAGTTAATTTTACCAAAGAAATAACTCCTAACATTATTTACAAGAGAAAAATAGGAATTAATCTCAAAATACAACTTATTACCTTATCCATACTTTTTATGCCATCAATTGAGTTAAAGTAGACAAAAATGGAGGGTTTAAGGTGAAAATGGGGATGAAAGGGGTTGGAAAAGAAGTCAAAATTAACGCCCAACACTATGTTCCCAAAGTCAATATAGAGAAAGTGTTTTATTTATTGTGAGTATTGGGAAAGATTAGAACCTGAAGGAATTTTGGAGTTCCTTGCAGAAATAGATTAGCATGATCAAGATTAGAAATTGGAAGATCCCTTAGAAGATATGAAGGCATAAAGTAGCTTGAAGAATCAAAGAAAATGGAGATGTGTAAAATTGTAGATGGACAACAAAAACATAATGGAAGGTAAGATCCAAAAATATAAAGAATTGATCATGGAAAGTAAATCTATGACTCTTTTTGTTATGCATTCCAATTAATTAGAAGAAAAGGATATTTGAAAATAAATATGTAATGTTGATACGCAAGTATGTTAATGTAATCATTTATGAGTTTTCTATTGGAGTTGATTGTATCAAGTGACTAGTTATGTCAAAATACATTGATGGATATGATTTTTTCAAAAGGAGCCTACAAGTAAAGAACAAGGATTTGATGAAAGTTTCATAGAGAAGCACAAGCTCAGTGGGAGATATAGAAAGAGAGATGATTGTTGGTTGTAGAGAAGAGAATAGAGAGTAAAGTGAAAGGGGGAGAAAATCCATTTTCCATTGATGTCAAAGGAGGAGAGTAAAAATAAAGGGGGATACTTATAGATATGGAAGAAATCAACTTATATGAGAGAAAACTTGTGAGATCTATGGTTGCAACAAATTGGACGAGTATCAGAATTAATTGAGGTTTCCATCAATGAAAATGGGGGAGTTTGTTGATAATTTGTTGTCATTGATGTCAAAATATAGGAGGAGACTACTAAGACCAAAAGTGACCATACTACACATTGAAAGAAATAGATGAAAAAGATAATATTTCTACAGGTTAATAATATTATGTATGACTTTGAAAAATAAATCTGAAGATGAAGGAAACGACTGGCATGTAAATAGACGGATGCGATCAAGAAGTTGACATATTTGATGGATGAGAGATTATATTTTGTTGAAATCCAAGGGTGAAGAGGAAGCTCATGAATGCATTGACGGGTTGAGAAACAATGATCTTGGAAAGAGAGGTCATGGTTAACCATACCAAAGTAAATGGTGAAAAGGATTAATCCCACATGTAAAAGAAAAAATGATTTCAATGGGTTTATAATGCAAAGGCAGTATCACATAGTTTGAATGCAAATGGAAGAGCTATGTGACCATATGCAAGGCATTGAATTTTATATTATGGGACCCATTGTATATCAGATATCATGTGAAATCTTAGTGTTAATTTTTTTGGGGACTTGGTGGGCCAATATCCTAGTGGCCTGATAGCGTGATGTCGTTGTAGTTTTATATTGGCATATCATATATCATAGTGAAATCTTGAGTGCACAATGTTGAATTTTTGGGGGACCGATGAATTGGTAGATGGAACTCATATTATGGACAAGATTCCATACCAGATCGTAAAAAAGCACAACACTAGCACAATGTTGAAATTATGGGGGTCAATGGGTCGATCTCCTGATTGCCTGGTAGTTCATTGATGAGACGATGCACGTGGTGCGAGGTGATTGAGTCCATCAAAAAAAGGTTATGCAGACAAGGTTCCATAATTGTATTGGGTAGATGAGTGTTACTGCAAATTTGAAGGCCCGATGCCCCGATAGACTCGATGGGTCGATCGCCTGATGACCTGATTGACGAAACATGGAAGACAAGGTTCCATACTAGATCAAAAGATAAAAGTGAAAGTGCATCGTTGAAGTCTTGAGTTCTCGATGAGCCAGTTACAATGCCATGAAAAAAACATGAAGAAGCCATGATAGGGCCACAAAAGTAGCCCTGTTAGTGCCATGTGTCAAATCATGTACTGGTGTTGTAACATCAACGTCGTTATTTAATTGAAAATATAATATTTTAAATAAATATTGATTGATAAAATGATATGAAAAATGAATGATGTATATCATCCTCGTGATGGTTTAATTATAGCATTGACTACTCATGAGGTGAAGAGGTACGTGACTCTTGGTATTTTATTAAATAATTACATTATTATTATTAAGTATTAGAATTAATTATAACTATGTTATCTTTATGTTCATAACATAGCCTTCCCTTTAAAATTTGACCTGTCCTCAAAGTAAGGGTAGTGATGGGTATTCATTGTTGAAATGTTCTGATTCCCATGATGAATCTTATTTTGGAAGGTTTTTCCATTTGATGAGATATTCCTTAATAGTTATGGAAAGTAACACATTTTCCTTGGTGGCAAGAATACCTTCTGGTTCTAAAATAATTCTACCTTTGTCATCGAATTATGAATTTTTTTTTTGAACTTGTTAGGCTTGTCCTAAAACCCTTTTGAGACATGAGATGTGGAATACATTATGGTTGGGATGGTTGTATGGAAAATTGATGTAGGATCATCCTTGGGCTCGGTCAATCCACATCACCCAAAAATATTTCCATTCTACAAATAGGAAAAAAGTTGAATAAGGAATATGCTAGTGGTCCATTTTATTTTGTCAGTTTGTTGTAAATTTGAACTGTTGATTACTCCTACAACTACTATTGCTATGTTGAAACTTGTTATAAAACTCGTGCTGAAACACATGCTAAAACTCCTGTTGAAACTCGTGATGAAATTGCCACGTATAGTGAAATTTTACAAGTGTCATGTTGAAACTCATGCTAAAACTTGTGCTGAAACAACCACGTATAGTGAAATTTTACAAGTGTCATGTTGAAACACATGCTGAAACTCGTGTTGAAACTGCCACATATAGAGAAATTTTACAAGTGTCGTGTTGAAACTCATGTTGAAAATCTCGCGTTTAGTGAAATTTTACAAGTGTCATGATATTTCTTCATTTGCAACACTGTGGCTGCACGCGCTTGATTTTTCCACGATGGTATGCATTCACGATGAGTCACAACTACTATTAGGTAAAACAACTCATGGTTAAAGGGAAAATCGTGACTCGAGGATGAAAGGAAGTTGAAGCTGTTCGAAAGACAAAGAGATGGTTTGGGTAAGAACTCATTCTTGGAGGGAAGGAAAATTGTTTTAGAGCCGAAAATGAGTTTTTTTTTAAATGGAGCATGATTTTGAAGGGGTTGGTGAAGCAGGAAGTAAGGAAATCATAGAAGGTAGATTGGAGAGAAAGGTTCCAGGTTGGGTGAGCACGTAGGAAGGGAGAAACATAATCTCAGCCAAAACGCATAGACCATTACCCTCTGGAGGATTTCGTAGTGGTTTTTAGCCATGCAAGGAACAATTATTGGTTGTCTTTTGACCTAGGATCGATGTGATATAGAAAATTTGTTCTCTACATTGAATTAATAAATGAATGGTATTTAAATTCGTGGGTTTTCTGGTGTTTTCGTTTCCAGTGGATTTCCTTATTTTTCGAAAATTATTTAGGCTTTTCTTTTCCACTGTGTATTCTATAGTAGGGTGTGTGATATAATTGTTTATGTTTTTCAACATGTATATTCTCTGCATCAATTGGTATTAGATTTAGTTATGCTATGGGATTAGCACCTAATCTGCTTTAGTGAGATAGGGTACAAAATACCTGTTCGTGGTGGTTTTTCATCAAGAGTGTTGAAGGTCAAGTTGGGTTACAGAACCGTGTTAGGTCTATGGATGTTGGTAATACACATACAACTTGGAGGAATGTCGTTGCAAAGGAGAGGAGCAGGAAATGGAGAGCTGGAAAATTTGAGAAGAAGAATAGAGATATTGGAAAATTGTAGGAATGGAGATGATGAAGTATACTCATAGCCAGAAGAAGAAATCGAAGATGAATGTGATGGTGATGAAAGATACCCAACATATTGGCTGATTTCATATTTAAGCAATAGGGGTAGTGCAAAGTTTGAGGTTTCATGTTATGATGGTAATTTGAGATCTGATGTTCTCATTGTTTGGATTGGAGAACTCGAAATATACTTCGAGTATGAAAATGTTAAGGATCCAAATCGGGTAAGATTTGTTGTTATGAAACTGAAAGGCCATGGATCACTATGGTGGGATATGCTATAGAAAGATAGAGTGAATAATTAGCTGGAAAAACTCAAAACTTGGAAGAATATGGTTACCAAGATTAAGGAGAAACTTCTTCCCTTTGATTACCAATAGAATTTGTTCCGACAAGTCCACAACCTTAGACAAAGGGATACATTTTTTTATGAATACACTGAAGAGTTCTTTAGGATGTCACTCAGAGAATGCCTCAAATAATCAAAATTCCAACGAGTTACAAGGTATGTAAATGGGATAAAGTATTTAATTCGGGATGAAATGAGCGCACGGTATTTTTGCATTGTTGACGAAGCTTATCAAGTTTCCCTAAAGGTAGAAGAAAATATTGAGAGAAAAACACAACCTAGAGGTAGAGGAAGAGGTTTTAAAGGACGAGGTAAAGCAATGACTACTAAATGCAATGAAAAAGGAAGAATAATATGCTAGTGTTCAAGGTGGCATAGGAGGAAATGGAGATGGTAGAGGTAGAGGATTCAGAAGAGGAAAGGGAAGATATGTAATTACCTGTTATCATTATGGTTTAGAGGGACACAATAAGTCTAAATGTACAGAAAGGAAAACTTCAGGAAGAATAGGTGAAGCACGGGAACAAGTCACACATGATGACAAAGCTTCAGTAGTTGGAGAAAATGTGATTGTTCTTTAGCAAGGACAAGGTGAGAATTTGTTGTTCCAGAGAGTGTTTCTTAAATATGAACAAAAAGAGGAAACAAAACCAGAACAATGAAAGAAAGTTTAAAAAAAATGTAAGGTTCAAGGAAAATGTTGTAACCTGATTATAGATGGAGGAAGTACAAAAAATTTGGTATCCATTGAAGTCAAGAATAAACTAAAATTGACAAGGTTGAACTATCCGAACCCTTATCATGTTTCTTTGTTGAACAAGGGACATCAAGTGACTGTAACTAAGCAATGCTTATTGAATTTTCAAATTGGGTGTTTTCACGCACAGGTGCTATGTGATGTGATTGAGATGGATGCATTCCACATATTGTTGGGAGGACCATGGTTGTTTGATTGAGAAGTTCATCATGATCGTAAGGAAAAAACATATGAGTTCAAGAAAGATGGACAACGATATAAATTAACACAATGATAGAGGACAAAGTAGAAGCAATAAGAAATTGTGTTGATATAAACACAAGTAGCAACATAATCATGCTAGGTTTTGCTAAAGAATTTTTACAGGAAGAAAGAAAAGCAACATTTTGTTTAGAAATTATTTTCAAAGAAGTGAAAGGCGTAGAAAATCCAAATGTTGTATCTACATAAATAAAGTTGTTGCTGGATGAATTTAAGGAGGTTATTTCTAATGATTTACCAAAAGGACTGCCTCTAGTGAGAAGTATTTCTCATCAAATTAATTTAATTCCCAGATCAATTTTACCTAATAAATAACCTTATAGGATGACTCCCATAGAGAGTGAAGAAGTGAATCGACAAGTGCATGAATTACTTGACCGAGGGTTGATTCATGGGAATTTGAGTCTTTGTGCAGTACCAATAGTGTTGACTCCAAAAAAAACATGGGAGTGGCAAATGTGTATTGAATCACATGCTATAAACAAGATCACTATCAAGTATAGATTTCCATTTCCAAGAATGGATGATCTAATGGACTGTTTGAGTGGTTCAAAATATCTTTCAAAAGCTTATTTGAAGAGTGGTTATCACCAGATTCAAATAAGAGAAGGTGACAAATGGAAAACAACATTCAAGATGAAAGATGGATTATTTGAATGGTTGGTAATGCCATTCGGGTTAACTAATACACTCAACACATTCATGAGATTGATGAACGAAATCTTGAAGACATTTTTGGGTAAGTTTGTGGTTGGATATTTGGATGATATATTGATTTTTAGCAGGAGCAAAGAAAAACATGTTGAGAATGTGAGAGCAATACTACAACGCTTGAAGGAAGAGAAACTATTGATAGACCTGAAGAAGTGTACATTCATATAGTGAGAGTTAGTGTGCCTGGGTTTTGAGGTTTCAAAGGAAGGATTGAAAATAGATCCTGAGAAAGTGAAGGAAATCCAATGATGGCCAACACCAAGATGCACATTCGATGTGAGGATTTTCCATGGATTGGTAGGCTTTTACCAAAAATTTATTAGGAACTTTAGCGAAATATGTGCACCTCTTATAAAATGTATGAAGAAAGGATTGTTCTAGTGAACTGAAGTAGCAGAGAAGTCATTGGAAGACTTGAAGAAGAGAGTAACAACACAACTAATATTAGCATTACCATATTTTAATAACGTGTTTCAGGTTGATTGTGACGCTAGAGGAACAACAATTTGAGCAATGATAATTTGAGAGGGAAGACCAATTGCATTTTTCAATGAGAATTTGAACGAGTCTAGAAAGAAGTATTATGTTTATGATCATGAATTTTATGCTATTGTGCAAGATTTGAGGAAATGGTGACATTATCTACTGTCAAAGGAGTTTTTCTTGTTCACGAATCACAAAGATCAACAATAAATTAACAACCAAGGTAAGTTAAATCAAAATCATAATAAATGGGTGGAATTCTTGCAAAGTTATTCTTTTGTGTTGAAACACAGGTCTGGGAAGTTGAATAAGGTAGTTGATGCATTAATTTGTAGGACAACATTACTCAATACCATGTCGGTAGAAATGGTAAGCTTGAACTTTCTAAATACATTGTATGAAGAAGATTCATATTTCTGAGAAGCTTGGAAGGCATCTAAGGAGCCTTGAAGTTTAAACAAAACACCATATCTAGACTACCATATCCAGAAGGGGTTTTTTCTTAAAAATCAACAGTTATGTATTCCCAGAAGTTCCATATGACTGAATATCATTAAATAGTTGCATAGTGGTGGTTTAGGAGGACATTTTGGGATGGATAAGACCACAATCTTGGTGAAAGAGAGATATATTTGGCCCAACTTTAACAAATATGTTCGAAAATTGGTGGAAGGTTGTAGGATTTGTCAACTAGCCAAAAGAAAAAGTCAGAACAGGAGACTCTATACTCCATTGCCAGTACCCAAAGGACCTTGGGAGGATATCATTATGGATTTTGTATTAGGATTGCCTATGACTCGAAGAAATAATGATTCAAGAATGGTAGTTGTTGATAGGTTTTAAAAAATGGCACACTTCACAGCATGTAAAAAGACTAGTGATGCTAGTAAGGTAGCTTCATTGTTTGTCCAAGAGGTGGTTAGATTGCATGGACTTCCATGGAGTATTACTTTAGATCGTGATACTAGATTCCTTGGAAAAATTTGGAGGACACTATGGAAAAATTAAGATTAGATTTTTTTATATAGTTCAACATATCATCCTCAAACGGATGGTCAGACAGAAGTAGTGAACAAGAGTCTAGAAAATTTATTGAGAAGTTTAAGTGGAGATAATCCTATTCAATGGGATTTGGAATTAGCACAAGTTGAATTCACATATAATGATTTGGTGAATAGGTCTACGGGAAAGATTCCATTTCATATAATTTATGGACGATCACCAAAAGGTGTGGTTGATTTGTTTGCATTTCTGGATTTAGAATGAAAGGAGAGTGCTGATGTGAATGAGTTTGTGGACAGTATGCATGAATTACAAGAACAAGTAAAGAAGAAATTATAGACTAGAAATGACAACTATAAACAAAGATCAGATCAGGATAAGAGACATAAGGTATTCGAAGAGGGTGATATGGTCATGTTTCACTTCAGGAAGGAGCGATTTGCTTAAGGTACATGCAAAAAAATCAAGTACAAGAAGATAGGTCCATGTTGAATTCTAAAAAATATGTTTGATAATGCATATCGACTGGAACTTCTAGAGAAGTTTGACATATATCCTACATTCAATGTTTCTAACCTCTATGAGTTTCATGAAGGGGATAAAAGAGAAGATGAAGGTACCCTCAAAAAATGGGAACAAAACCTACCAATTAATCTAGAGGAGCAGATTGAATAAATTATTTCTACAAGAGTTGGTAACAAGACTCATTGGAAGGAGTACATAGAATATTTGATCAAGTGGAATAATCAAGGGGAAGAGGATGCATCGTGGCTGAATGAATATCAGTTAGCACGTGTTCATAAATCTACACCTCTTCAATGATCTACACATGAGTTGGAGCTCATGTTTTTATTACCAGGGGTTTCTAATGCAGGAGCATCCTTGGGCTCGGAAAATTTGCATCAACTAAAAAAATTTACATTCTGCAAATAGGAAATATGTCAAATAAGGATTGTGATAGTGGTCCATTTTATTTAGTCAATTTTTTATAAATTTGAACTATTGATTACTCATGAAACTATTGTTGGGTATGTGTTATATTCTTTGCATGAGTAGTAGTGTCTGAGCACTTGCGTTGGGCGTGCAGGGGGTTAGAGAGGGGGTGCAGGGGGGTGAAGCCCCCCGCGCAGGGGTTCGGGGGCAGAGCCCCCGAATTTTTTTTTTCGGGCCGACATATTTTCGTTGGGCCAACATATTTTCGCCGGGCCGACATATTTCCGGGACGACATATTTCCAAGACCACATGATATTAGGTGGTTTTCGGCACATGGTTTTTTGCCGATGGTTTTCTAGTTCTGGTTAAGGAATTAGGGTTTTGGACTAATCCAGGTCATTGGGTTAGGGTTTTGGATGCTGCTGGCTCTTATATGTATATTGTATTGTAAACACTGTAACACAGTGTATCAATATAATATATGCTGGTTTTCCCGGTTTGGGTTTCCAGGTGAAAACTCTCTGTGTAATGTTTGTATTTTCCATTGTATCTTTTCTGTTCTTTTCTGAATATCAGTTTGCAGTAGATATTGTACAAGGTTAGAATTTACATTTGGTATCAGAGCTTTATTGGCTTCAGGGGGACGCCTTTGTCATCAAGG
>ML846724.1:0-16301 GCA_009831015.1 Picea engelmannii
GAGTATTTTGAGCTATAAGTCAATTAAATTCACTAAAGAGGGCATTTTGGGCACAATACTTGGAGGAACCTCTCAGTGTAATAGCTCATTGGAATCAGGAGGAGAAACACTACAGGATAGGATGGTGAGAAGTGACTTTCAGTGGCCAGGAAAGCCACAAGGAGAGATAAGGCACTTTTCAGAGGTAAAAAAGGTTAATTAATTAATTAAAGTGATTTAATTAATTAATTAATAATTAAAAAAGAAAAGTCACTTTGGAGAGACAAGGAGAGCAGGAAGTATAAAGAATATGCAAGGGCCTCTATTCTCTCATTCATTCATGTATGATTATCATTTTGATATCTGGCTTCTAGCTAGAGAGCCCATACCTTGGGGGGTTTGAGGGTTTTGACTTAATAAACCCTAGAGGATGATTCGGTGGTGAAACATTCCACCTAGCTTGTCCCAATATTGGTATTGGGGATGCAATACTCTCCCACACCATTCTAGTTCAGATCTACTCAATGCATGAGGGTTTTACACTAGCCACAGGCACAAGAAGAGAAGGAGGGCACACCATTAGGGGTTTCCAGCAAGGGGGGCACACCATCCATTGAGGTAAGTTTGTTCCAAGTGATTGGCAGGGCTTCTAGATATTCTGGCACCTGGATTTTCATTGCATGGTTGTGTCCATTAGATATAGTGCATTCCAGTGGATTTTTATGTGTCATTTGATTTATTGGATGCATGGGGCAAATTGGAGGAGAGGAGCACACTTCAAAAAGTGATTTCAACCATTTGGTAGATCAGATCTTCATCATTTCACTTGGGACTTCACCACGGAGGTAACCAAGCCCCGATCTATCATTTTAGTGGTTTTGTGGATCATTTGGAGGCCTCTATGGGACAAGTCGAATTATCTAGGGTTTTAGGCATCCAAGGGGGCGCACCATTCCTTGGAGGAGATTCAGATCCATGAGTTTGAGAGGGATATTGGATATTTGAGCACCCGGGTTGTTCTTGCCTTTACCCGATCTACTGTTTGGCATATTTACTGGAGTGATTGGACATATTTGGCAGCAGGGCTGAATTGTTGAGGCTATTCAGTGATCCAGCAGGATGTGGCATCTTCCAGCTTGGGGGTTGATACTTCATACGGCCCAAATATTTCTTGTATTGGTATTCATTGTGTATTCAGCCTTTGGAGGCTTATAGTATCTTCTTGGAGCATTTTGTAGAAACTCTTGTTGTGTTATTGGATCCATCTATTGAGCATTCTAGATCGACATCTTCATTGTATCAGGTTCTTCTATTTATGATTAAAATCATATCTGAGGTGTTTTGGCTTGTCTATCATATTGTTGATCTTGCATATGGTTGAGGTATATTCCATTACGGTATCTTCTTGTTTATTGTTGAAACACATATATAAATTCATCATCATAAACCCTAAGGCCGAAATCAAGAGGTCAACGTGCAAGTAAACACATACAAACAAGTAAATCAACAAAGTGTTTGACGAAATGCCACAACCAATAAATGTTTAAAAAGACACCCAAAATCGTGATGTTCTTGGCATGTTGTCTTGGGAACATTACAATGACTACTCTGAAAACTTAAAGGCTTGGATAACCATTTTCAACCTGAATGGGAAGGCTTCCATTTGGTGGGAGGACCTTAGGAATTTGAAAGGATTCCATGAGAAGAACTTGTCATGGAAACAATTTGAGAAGTACTTCAAGAAGAAGTACCTATTAGAAAAGTATTTTGATGGGAAGACCATAAAGTTATATGAAATCAAGCTAGGACAACTCACCATAGATGATTATGTCAACAAATTTCTCGAGTTGATGAGGTATGTGCCCTACATAAAAGATGAAAATGTAAAGATGCAACTATTCATTAGTGGCTTACCTCAGTCCTACCGGGACAAAATTGAATTTGATGAGCCAAAGACCTTAGAAGATACTATTCGAAAACCAAGGTATTGCTATGAGAAATTCAAGAGTAAGACAGAACCCTGTGAAGACTGGAAGAAGAAAGAAAATTTTGGATTCAAGAAGAAGGGGTTTAAACCCTCAAAATTCAAGAACCCTGGCAAGAGCTCTAGGATGAGCCTTCCTGCCAAAAGTGTTGATTAGCAAAAATTTTCGTCCCAAAGTGGAAATAAACCATCCATATAAACTCCAAGTAAGATTGATA
This sequence comes from Picea engelmannii, assembly GCA_009831015.1. Classification (NCBI taxonomy): domain Eukaryota; kingdom Viridiplantae; phylum Streptophyta; class Pinopsida; order Pinales; family Pinaceae; genus Picea; species Picea engelmannii. The sequence continues at coordinate 2,182 of ML846724.1, forward strand.
ACACAAAGAGAGAAACCTTGAAATTTTGGGGTTGTGGAGAGGAACATTTGTTGAGGGATTGTCTGCATAGGAAACAGAACCCTGGGAGGGTCTACAATGTCCAAGAGGCTACCACAGTCAATGATGTGGCTAGGAGCCTGCCACAAATTTATGCAGCCTTGGATAATAGACAAGTTGACCACCAAGCTTTAGTGGTGGAGGTGGAAGGTACACTTTCCAACCATCTTGTTTCTATTTTAATTGAACCTGGTTCTAATTTGAGTTATGCTTCCCCTTAAACTGTTGAGAAATGTAAATTGCAACAAGTTAAACATGTTAAACCATGGTTGGTACAACTAGCCACTGGAACCACAAGAAAAGTAACAAAGGTCATACCAGCATGCCAATTGGTCATGAGTGGGTTTCCCACCCAAGCAAACTTAAACATACTCCCTCTAGGATATTATGACCTGTTGATTGGCATGGATTGGTTGGCTTCCCACAAAACCAAGTTGGACTGTTACAGTAAAACTTTGGAGTGTGAAAGTGAAGAAGGAATGAGGGTAACCCTACAAGGGATTCCAAATCCTATCTCAGTGAGACAAATATCAGCCCTCCAAGTGAAGAAGTATTATATAAAGGGATGTCCCTTGTATGCAATCCAAGTACTAAACTCTGTTGAAGATGAAAAACCCAACCTAGAGAACCATCCCATATTTAGAGAGTATAAATATGTATTCCCAGAAGAGGTACCAGGTCTACCTCCAAGAAGGGATATTGACTTTTCAATAGAACTTGTACTAGGAGCAATGCCAATGTATAGAACACCCTATAGAATGAGTACATCAAAGCTAATTGAGCTCAAACTTCAACTAAAGAAGATGTGGGACAAAGGCTACATACGGCCTAGTGTGTCTCCATGGGGAGCACCATCGTTGTTTGTGAAAAAGAAATATGACACACTTAGACTATGCATAGATTATAGAAAACTCAATAAGAAGACCATCAAGAATAAGTATCCCTTGCCAAGGATTGATGACTCATTTGACCAATTGAGGGGTGCTAAAATATTCTCCAAGATTGACTTGAGGTTTGGATACCATCAGGTCCGAATCAAATATCAAGACATACACAAGACAACCTTTAGGAAAAGGTATGGTCACTATGAATTTGTGGTGGTGCCATTTGGGCTTACCAATGCACCAACCCATTTTATGTGCTTAATGAATAACGTATTCAAAAAGTTCTTGGATAGGTTTGTATTGGTTTTCATTGATGATATCCTAATATATTCCAAGAATAGAGAAGAGCGTGAAGAACATCTCAAGTTAGTACTCCAAGTACTGAGAGAACATCAACTCTATGCCAAACTCAATAAGTGTGACTTTTTCCAGAAACAAGTCCACTAACTAGGCCTTGTTATTTCTAAGGAAGGAGTGGCAATTGACCTTGACAAGATTAAATCCATCATGGATTGGTCTACCCCAAAGGATGTATCTGATATCATATCCTTTATGGGTCTAGCGAGATACTATAGAATATCATAAAATGATTCTCCAAGATTGGTTGCCCAATCACCTCCCTTAAGAAAAATGGGGTTAAATTCATTTGGACATCAAAATGTGAGGAAAGATTTCAAGAGCTGAAATACATTCTAACCAATGCACCTGTATTGAAGATTGCAGATCCAAACAAATAATTCCTTGTGTGTACAGATGCCTACAAGGAAGGGCTCGAAGGAGTCCTTATGCAAGAAGGACATGTGATTTTCTACGAGTCCGGAAAATTGAATGAGCATGAATTCAATTATGTGACTCATGATATGGAATTGGCTACCATAGTGCATGCTCTAAAAATGTGGAGGCATTACCTCTTAGCTAGAAGATTTGTACTTATGACAGACCATAGTGGGTTGAGGTATTTGTTTGACCAAACAAAACTCAATGTGAGACAACCTAGGTGGATGGATCTCCTTAGTGAGTTTGATTTTGAAATCAAACATATCAAAGGAAAGGAGAATAGGGTGGTTGATTCCCTTAGTAGAAGTATGAAAGTAGTTCACTTGACAGCTTTAAGTGCCAGTGAATCAGACATCAAAGAGAGGGTCAAAATTTCATAAGAGACATATGCATTTTTCAAGACCGTGACATCATACCTAAAGCAAGAGCCCGCGGGGATGAAGTATGAAGGTTATCAGATGCTTGGTGATGACCTGCTGACTTACAAGGGCAGATTATACATTCCAAATTGTGACAACTTGAAGAGGTTCATAATGGATGAACTACACAAAAGACCATATATTGGTCATCCTGGTTATCATAAAATGATCATGGCCACTAGAAAGTTATTCTATTGGCCTAGAATGAAAAAAGGACATAGTTGATTACTTGGCTAAGTGTCTAGAATGTCAGCAAGTCAAAGTAGAGAATTGACACCTAGTAGGGTTGTTGCAGCCCCTACCAATTCCCGAATGGAAATGGGAAACCATCTCCATGGATTTCATCACAAGATTACCAAGATCAACCAAATAGAATAATGTCATCATGGTAGTTGTGGAAAAACTGAGCAAGGATGCTCACATCATACATGTCAAGTCAACTTGCAAGGCAATAGATATTTCCAACATCTTCATGAAAGAGATATTCAGACTGCATGGCATGCCTAAGGAGATTATATCTGACAGAGATACAATGTTTACTTCAAACTTTTGGAAATCTTTGTTTGTTGGTTTTGAAAAAACATTAATCTTTAGTACAGCCTATCACCCTCAAACTGATGGGAAGACAGAGAAGGTAAACCAAGTATTAGAAGACATGTTGAGGATGCATGTAATGCATCAGCCAAATAAATGGGAGGACTACCTACCACTGGTAGAATTTCCTTACAACAATGGCTATCAAGAGTCATTAAAAATGAGTCCTTTTGAAGCCCTCTATGGAAGGTAATGCAACATTCCAATCAGATGGAACAAGCTAGTAGACAATGTTACAATCGGTCCAGATATGCTAAAGGAAATGGAACAACAAGTGATTCAGATCAGGAAAAATATGAAGATAGCCCGAGATAGAGAAAAGAGCAATGCAAACCTGAAAAGGACTCCTAGAGACTTCAAAATAGGGGATCATGTGTATCTTCAGGTTAGACCCAGAAGAAGCTCCTTGAGGATGGGAGCTTGTGCCAAGATGTAACCTTAGTATTGTGGATCCTTTGAAGTTTTGGATAGAGTGGGACCAGTATCATATCAACTAGCACTTCCTCCCATAGTGAAAGCACATAATGTTTTCCATGTTTCTTTATTAAAGAAGTATGTACATGATTCTAATCATATTATTGACTAGTCTGTGATTCAGGTGGAACCCAAGGGAGAGTTCCTTCCATAACCTCAATGCATAATAGACAGGAAGGAAACCCCACTCAGGAATATAACCATTTCATAGGTCAAGGTGTAGTGGAAACACTTTGGCCCAGATGAGGCTACATGGGAAATGGAGGATGCCATGAGACATGCATATCCAATTTTGTTTTCTTCTGTACATACAAAGCACATTGATAGGTAGAACATTGAGGATGATGTTCCTTTAAGGGGTAGTGGATTGTAATACCCATGTTTCCCCCAATTTGTAAACATAACTATAAATGGCCAAGAGACTATGGAAGACTAAATATGTGTGAATGTTTGATTTGATGAACCTTTGTATAAAAGGGCCAGTGTATGAATTTTCTGTTATTAATAGAATTTGAATTTGAATATGTGTTGCATAATTGTTGAAAGGGGGGAAGTTTTCCAAGATAAACCATGAATTATATGAGAGAGATGGTGCAGGGAAACCAAGTACGATTGAAATGACCCTCACCAGACCAGTACCTACTGGGAGTAATTTCTCAGCAGTCCTCTAACCCATAAACGAATTACTAGTTGGGATGGTAACTAGAAGGCCATCCTCAAGAGTTAATGAGGAGATGGGGCAAGGTACCCTTCTGTAAGGCTTCCATGATTGACAATGAATGGGGATTTGGACCCATGCAACCTTGTTAAGGAAGGCAAGAAATGAGGTAATTCGGGGACAAGAGATAGAGAGGGGGAAAGACAACATAATAGAGAAAACACTCTCCTGAGAAGAGTAGGAGGGGAATTCGATTTTGAAGTTGAGAAAGAAAAGTTGAGAAATAAGCTTGATTTAGTTGTAAGAAGCCTGGTGAAGGGTTTCTCTACAAGATGGTAAACAAGGCTGACGAGTGACTGGGGAAGTACTCGTGCAGACCTTCTTTCTTGGAGAAGAGAAAACAAGTTGCCCAGTTTCTGCGGGAGAAGGAGAGTAACCTTTGTCCCTGACTGTTGTAGAGAAAAGAGAAAGAATCTCTCTCAAAGCATCATGGTCTTGCACGAGGGTGGCTAGTGGTAAATCTAGTAGGAATGGTTGTTCCTATGGTTGGGAGGAAACAAGAACCTCTTTCAGCAGTTGCTTCACATTTTCCAGTTCTTATAAGTATTTTCATACTATGTGTATTATATTGGATGTGATTATGAGATGTTTGTGTTTATGATTCAGTTTCTCAGTATTTGAACAATTGTTAGAAATGTTCTTTTATTTCTGTAAACTATTATATCTATGTGATCTTGGAATTATTTCAGTTTAACTGTTAGAGATTCATGGGATGTGATTACGCAGGAGAGTCGGGGTAGGATCGACTGAAATGTCTAAGACCTACAAACCCTATGAATTTTACCTTAGCAGGAATGTTAAGTCCGAATTCTGTGGGAGAAGGGTGTTTTTCCCTTAGAATATTTTCCCATCTGACTAAGGACTCGTGCCCATGTCCTTAACCTTTTTGTTGCTAAAGGGTTAGCACCTAGCCCCTGGAATTCCCAAAGTATTCATGTGACCAGGGCCTAGGAACCCTGTGTTATCCCAAAAGGAGATAAGCATTCCAACTTCGAGACTTGTGACTCCACAATCCTTGAAAGTAGTTCAAGATCAAAGTCATGAATCGACGAGGATCATTGATCTGGGGATCCAGTATGAATCTCTCTTAGTTTTCCGATCAGACATAGAAAGGGAGGCATTAAGCGCTTCAACGAAGTCTTACATCGAGAGATTTGGAATGGTCTAATGTTGAAACCCCTGAAGGCCATAGAAGCGGAGTTAATCTGGACCGTTGAACTGGTGGGACACATGTCCAAATATCTAGTGTGGTCTGAAGGGAAAGCCGAGAGACACACTCACCGAAATCCCGAACACCAAACTGTCGAAGTAATGCAGGTCGTCAATCCTCAGATCCTTCGAGATCCTTCCAAACCGTCGATATAAGGGACCCACCTTTGACTACTTGACTAACCGAGAACACTTAGTGGAGTGATACGTGGCCCCTATACTTTCCCCATCAAGTTTTGACTATTGAACTAGGACCGTTGGATGATGGGGTACATGGAAACCGATCCAGTGGTTCGGAGACTACGTACTCCAAAGGATTTTGGTCGAGGGTTTTCAAGGTGTGAAAATCATCAAAGTCGTGAACACTGAAGTAAATCTCGACCGTTGATCGAAGAGGACACATGGCACAAGATCCGAGAGTCTGGAGACTCAGCTCTTCGGAGGATTTGGTAGGCATCGAAGCCCAGAGATACGAAGTAATGAGAACCGTAGATCTAAGGATCTATGTGGAATCCTACTGACCGTTATATCGAAGGGCTGGACAATTAATGGTCTAATATGATGTGTCTCGATGAAGTTATCCGAGGTGACATGGACCCGCATTACGCGTGCCACGTGTCACCCAGTTTTGGACAATTCACACATTTGTTGTGCCTGTTAGAGCATGACACGCGTCACCCCCTATCGTGAACTCATGTCATCCTTGGACCCTCGCCACATGTCAATTTCAAGTTCGTGGCCACCTAACCTACATGGCTGGTGACGTGTCCGAGATTCAGGGAGTTTGGATAGCTTAGAGAGTTCGAAAGATGAGGGGCGTGGTACAATTTAGGAACGCCCAATGCAAATCATCGAACGTTGATCGTCGAAGGCCGAACGATGAAGGGCTAGGGGCACGTGGTGATATTTCAACATTCCGGGGATTTGGAAAAAGGTGTGCTATGCGTAGATCGTTGAAGCCCCCTCATTACCGTAGGATCTCAGCGAAGGATGTGGACCGTGGATCTCCTCTGTGGCTCGACGATCTGATATTTTGACAACAGTTTTGGGAACTCCCGAAGTCCGGGAAATTCCAAAGCGTCGAAACCTTGCTAACATAAGCTCTTAGCTCCTAGTTTCCAGCCCAAGGTCACGAGGAGGATCCAGCTAGTTGGTTTAATCACTTAGTGAGAGATGTAAGATTCGGTAAGTCCCTTTAAGATGGTTTTTCTTAAGCAATGGACCAAACATGAACCAGGGAAAGTGAAAAATTGATGCCCCACCCCTAGAAAGACTATTTAGGGGTTGGGTGTGTTACAAATATGTTCTCGACTCGTCCTTTTATTTCTTCTTTCAGAAGGTAACTCGTGGGTCCTGGCACCCATGGTGATCTTTTCTACTATATTATAGTTGACTGCTTCATGTCCCTTTTGACATCTCTCCATACTTCCATTCATTGGGGTGATTGGTTGTTCAACTACCAACCTCTGTCATTAATTGATTTGTCTTGAAATCAGGGCTAAGGGAAGTAATATGAATAAAGATTGAGGTCCTTTAGTTTATTAGGGCCTCCTCTTATTCTACTATTGATATCATGGCTTGTACTTTAAGGCTTCACCCATTAGTCAACTATCAAAGTTTACAACTAAACAATAATACATTTACAATATTTGCAAGCCATTGCATGGAAATCATAATTTATGACTAATTAAAGTATGGAGGAAATAGGGGTGTTACAGTTATGATAAAACCCTTATAGTTTCCCCAACAACTCTAATTTAATAACATTCAAGCTTACTCCTATTTAAGGTGATACCAAGACACAATTTCCCTTTGGGAAAAAGCCTGTTAAAATGACTCCTAGGATGACACTCTTTTTAAACAACCATATCATGACAAGGAAACCACTTTTATCATTAAAACCAAGCAAACCAAAAATCAAGGAGAGTGGGTATCCTACGAAATTAAAATGAAAAAGGACAAAATAGAGGGAAAAACCAAAAGGTGCCTACAATCAAAACTAAAATAAAACAAGTCAAAAGATCAAAACCGAAACAAAGGAAAATACATATAAGCAAAAAATTAGAATGTGGTGACATATGTACATAAATATGAACTTGTGAGGAATAACATAAATTTAGGTGGCAACCATTCATAGGGAATTGGAGTGGTTCACCATCCAAGGTTTTTAATTTGAAAGCAGTGGTCCCTAAAACCCCATAGATTGTGTAAGGACCCAACCATAAAAATCAAACTTGTGGTGTTTGGATGGAGCCTCACGTGATTTGTCCCACAGTAGAACACCATCCCCTAATTTGTAATTTACCATTGTGGCTCTTTTATCGAAGGAACGTTTGGAAATGTCTTGATTCTTTTGGATGTGTTGGAATGCATCCTTTTTAACCTCCTCTAGTTCGATCAATGTGTATAAATGATGTTGTAAGGGATGGAAAACACCTTCTGCCTCAACAATAGCCAATATCAAGGCTAGAATTTGCAAGTGAACAAGAAGAACATAAGGGGTTATGTACACCAGAGTGTAAGGACTTTGGCCCATAGCCATCTTAGGAGTTATCTAGTCAACCCATAAAGAAAAGTTTAGTTTTGTGTGCCAATCATGCTTGTTGTCTTTGATCATTCTCTTAAGTCTAACATGAATCATATTTTTATTTGTTGATTTTTCCAATCCATTACCTTTGGGGTAGTAGGTGGAAGATCGAAAAAGTTTGATGTCGTATGTGACACCAAGGTGATGCATGACATAATACTTGAAATTTGATCCACAAAATGACATCTAATTTTAGTCGATATTCTTTATCCTTACCTCATCACCTAGTGATGATATTGGTACACATCTCACGTTTTTGTTCTTGTAAACCCTAACAAGAATATCACCCACATAAAATATGCATTATGTTATGACCCATCCATGGAGATGTGTTCAAGAAAAAATGAACGTACATTTGATAGTGTGAGTCTCCTATATGGTGACTTGACTTGGAATTACATTCAAATGTTATCCCTCTCCCCCCGATTAAGAGTTTTATTACTCACCCTATATTTCTTCCCTTCAATGAAAAACTAGAGGGTTGATTAGGACCTCACTGGGTTGACCTAGGCCTCCATATTTATTCCCCCAAATCCAATGAGGTGGTGGGACATCACTTCGATCCAAGGAGATAAGAACCTCAAGCTCTTTATTCGAGCAAGAAATGTATCTTTTCTTATATATCCCACTTAGCTAACAAATGAAATAGATAGCTTAGAGCATGTTTGCTAGCTTATTTGTGATATTCTTCAGTTGTGATATTCTTCAGTGATAGTCAAGAGAGAATCTTTGCTAGATTATTCGTGACTCCTTTCTTGTACTTGATCAATAGGTGAAATTGTTGTAAGAAACCTAGTCACTTGTAGTGCCTCACCTGCTCCATCTTGTTCTGAATCTGTAGATACTGGAGGGGTTGATGATCTATGTGTATAATGGTCTCTTTTCCCACTAGGTAACACTTCCAATTCTTCATCGCCTACACAATCACAAACAATAATTTATCATATGTGGGGTAGTCAAGAATCGCTCCATGTAATAGCTCTGAATGATCGCATACAAGCCTCCCTCCCTACATTAGCACCTCTCCTAATACATATCCACTAGCATCGGTTTCTAGCTCAAAAGGTTGCTGCAAATTTGGCATAGCTAGGAATGGAGCATTGTTGATTTTCTTCTTCAAATATTCAAATTCTTTTTGATGTTGTTTTCCCCAATGAAAACTCTTCCCATTGGCAGTCAATGAATATAATGGTGTTGTTGTTGTGGAAAATTTTATGATGAATTTCCTTAAATATTGGGATGCTCCCATGAAAATCCTTACCTATGTCACGCCAGTGGGAATAGGCCATTAAGTGATGGCTACAATCTTATTTGAATCCACTCTCAAGTCTCCTCCTCCAATCATGTGTCTAAGATAAATCAAGGATGTCTTCCCAAACTCGCATTTTTGCAATTTGGAAATCAATTATTTTTTCTTTAAGGTCGCCAATACCAGTGTCACATGTGAGAAGTGTTCTTGCCATATGTTTCTAAAGATTAGTATGTCATCTAGATAAAATATTACAAAAGAGTTAATGGAGGGGTGTTGCACATCATTCATGAGTCTCATAAAATTTGCAAGTGCATTGCATAAACCAAAATGCATTACTAACCACTCATACAAACCTTGTGTTTTTTTAAAAGTTGTCTTCCACATGTTCTCTGCTTTAATCTTTACTTGATGATAGCCATATTTTAGGTCCAATTTGGTGAAGAATTTGGCTTGTTGCAGCTGATCCAACAAGTCATCAATCCTCGGAAAAGGATATTGATTCTTGATGGTGATCTTATTCAGGACACGATAGTCAATACACATTCTCCAACTTCCATCTTTCTTTGGAACCATGATGATGGGTGACCCATAAGGCGATTACTAGGTCTAATGACTTCTTGCTCCAACAACTGCTTCAGTTGCTTCTTCACTTTTGCTTCGATGATAGATTGCCTATACAACCCTATGTTTGGTAGTGGTGAATCTGGAAACAATTGAATCTCATGTTCAACCTCCTACTGGGGTGGTAGTCCACGAGGCTCTTGAAACAATTCCTTGTAGGCTTCTATCAATTGTTGTATTTTTCGACACTGCTTGCCACTATATCCTTCCAAGGATGCCTTCATCTCCAACTAGCTTCCTTCTCCTTGTTGTTTTCCTTCTCTTAAAAATAATAAGACAAATTTCTTCATACTGCCCATGATTCTTCTAGCCTGATCAACATTGACTAGAGAAAGTTTGGCTTTGTCCTTGTGTGTGTTTATGGCATATTCTCTTCCCTCTTTGACCAGTCTATATTGGTTATCTATTATCCTAAAGATGGAATCCCTCACATACAAATATAGGCTTCCCAAGATGACTCTGCATACATCTAAAGGAACCACATCTACAACCACTTCATCAACACAGTTTTGGTTGATGGAAAATTTGATTTTGCATTAATTTCTTACCATCAATTCCATATACCACTTTACCCAACCCAAAGGGTGTGTTTGCGATGGTATTATGTCTCTATCCCAAGTTTCTCAACCAGTTGTGCAAAGATTAAGTTAGATTGTGAACCAGGATCAAACAAACAATCCACAATCTTATGTTTCATGTGGATTTTAATCCAGAACAATTCAGTCATCACCTTATCCTCCCTGTGGATGCAACTGACTAATACCACATCCTTTTGCAGATTGATTTAGTTGATATTCCCTTCTAAGTCTGATTTGTTTTCCACCCTCTCCTCGACATCCACACTTAGCATTGATTTCTTCTTATTCTGGAAATTCTTGGGGAACTTCTCAGGGAGAAATTTCCAATAGTCTTCCTCAGTATGTCCCTTTCAGTCGTAACCTTTATATTGCTTGTCATAAGAGGTTGCTTCATTTGTCGTTGCCACAATATTCTTCTCATTACAATTATTTTTAATCTTTACCTTCTTCTTCTTCTCTTGCAATTTGTTTGCTTGAGTGTGTCTGGCTACTACTTTCGCTTATTTCCTTTGAGGTATTGTGCCTGAACACTAGCCTCATCAATTGTCTTTGGTATAAAAAAAATCAATTGACATCAAATATGTGTAGCAATGCCCCCACATACTTGATCAACATTTCAACACTTTTGAGAGAGACTCCCATTTGGATTGCTCTCATCCTAAACTTGGTGGAGAATTCTTACATTGACTGCCCTTTCCTCTACCTAAAATAATTCCACACTATCTATTGGTGGTCCTCATATCTGATTGGGTAGAACTGTGCTTTTATCATGTCCTTAAACACCTCCCATTCTATGATCGGTGGCTCATTTTTCAATGCTCTACCTACTATATCACTCTCCCACCATGCCAAGGAATAGCCTTCAAGCTTCAATCAAGCGAATGTAATATTTTGCTTTCATGTTACCTCATATACATTGAAGTATACATCCATCTGTTGTATCCATTGGTTCAACTTGTTGGCATCAACTTCTCTAGCATATGGTTTGATGTCCAAATTGGCCTCCACATGGAAATGTACATGTCGCTTACCACAGTTTCATTATCCCATCTCTGGCTCAGCCTTGCATTCTGCCTCTGGTTTCTTTTCTTCTCTCTTGGGTTCATTTTCTCTTCATTGTGCTTCCAACAATTCTGACACCATTGATGTCAATTTGGCCATGCTCCGCTCAAGTCAATCCAATATGACTCTAGGATCTTCGTCCTCATTTCCAACTTGATATTCCCCAACCATTTGTTGTTCTCTACGACGCTCTAATCCTGACAACAATTCTTTTCCACTTATCCTGTAGTCATTGTGGGTACTTACCATACAGGTCACACTAGGTATTCGAATTCAATGCTTTCATACCTTATGATCCATAAAAAGCGGGCTTATTTCCTAACCATCTCCTCAACATGGATCCTAATGAAATTATTTGTATTCTTTGTATATGTTCTAGTCACTACATGTCTTACTCATGGTAAAACATTCATGACAGATGAGGGCGTTAAATAATAAATGTCCAGTGTTATTTGAGAACGCACATAATTGGTGTAGACTGTTACAAGTGAATAATATAGAAAAATAAATGTATCTTCAAAAAGGATGTTCCATTAGAGACCAAGTAATAGGTTAACAACATCTAAGCGTTCAGTTTTCCACACATGATAATGAGGTATATTCAAAGAACATTGCTAGTCTGGAGATACTCCTTAAGATATCTTTCACACTCAGAAACATGGTCAAACAAGAAGAACAAAACAATGTTGGTCTCCCCTCGACTAGGGTTTACAGTGATCTTTGAACATCAAGTATACTCATGTCGGTCTCTCCTCATAGGGCTCACTTGGAAAACAATGAGAATGCATGGTATGCTTCTCAGAAGTTAGGGTTCGTTCTAGAAAGGGAAAACATGAGAGAAAGTTAGGGTTCAGATTGCACAAATGGGAACATCAAAGCAAGCTAGGGATGGTGTTGGACAAAGAGGAACACGAGAGAAATTAAATATGGCACTCTAGTGCTTAGGAACACCCAGAGAACTAATTGTACAACCAACTGCTCCTCACCATCAACAATTAAGAAAAATACATAACAATAATTAATAATGGATTGCCAGCAATTTCAATAAACTATGCAAGTGAATTTGAGCTAGTCAACTACTCAACACACAAGGGAAACATAAAAGAAAACTCATAAGACAAGATTACAAGCTCTCCGATTCAGATTGGTGCTTCTTAGTGAAGTCTCGACAACACACTCCTTCCTCTATGCACCAAAGAAACCTTTCTTTGTCTTCATGAACTAACACATAAGAGGAAGAGGGGATAAATGGAAGTCGGGCATCCCCGACTCTTGAACTTCCCCAAGTTCGGTTCTCCTCCTTTCATTTATTTTCCTTTTGTATTTTATGAGTATAGAGAAGGTCTATGAGTCTTCATCTCTTTAATACTTTTTTTTTTTCTTTTACAATCATCTCCTCTCACTTGTCTTAGGTATTGATGGAGTGCATATGTGGACATCAATCATGATGGTATGGGGCCCTTCATGCCAACATACTGGTCCTTTCTTCATCCAAAACCTCCAACCTTGCCCATGCCAACCCCTGTAAAAGCATGTGCCTTAGATCAAATTCAGATCAGTCTTACTCACTAGATGATGGATATGAGATGTGCATCCCCCGGTGAGGAACCTTGAACAAAGTACCTAATTGTGTTTCTAGAGTCTTAGTTGATGATAATCTATTGAATATTGTTCTCCTTGGTTATTTGAACTCCTTGGAGAAAGGTGTAAGCCTTTGCTTGATTATTAGAGACTTGGCCAAAGCTCCATGTGAAATTGAATTGAATGTTTCAGTTGGAGCCAAAAATAACCCATCCTGCACCTGCCACCTTGGGATGTAGTTGTGTTGATTTCTTTTTCAAAATTAACTTTAAAAGAAAAAACATTAGTAAAATTTCATTATAATTAATTTATGTTTTTATTTTCCCTATAATATAATATAGTTGTAATATACAACTATTTTTAAAAATTTATAAAAAAAAAACTTTATTTTTAAAAACAAATAAATTATATAAAATGATTTTTAAAATTATAATGTGTAAAAAATAAACTAAAATTAAATTTCATATATATGTGTGTGAAAATTCATTAAAAGATATGCATAATGAAAATGACAAAATGAGATTTGAATTTATATTATAAACAATTATAAAATGAAATTTAAATTTAAATTATAAACGATTACAAAATGAGATTTGAATTTAAATAGTAAAAGTTAAAACAATTTGAATTTAAATTATAAACAATTACAAAATGAGATTTGAATTTAAATAGTAAAAGTTAAAACAATTTTTAGTAAACTATTTAAATTATACCTAATTAAAAAGTAAAATTATATATATATATATATATATATTCAAAGATGCATCTATTATTTCTCTATTATAGAGTTAACTCAATATCCTTGTTTTAATTCTATGATATTATATATAGAATATTTATAATTAAAATAATTATTAAATATATCTATAAATATTATAAATGTTATTTTTAAATCTAAATCAATATTATGATTCGTGTATTTATAAGTGGATTAAATCCTATCTTTATGTCTTTCAATTTATTAATCTCGCATGGTGTGTTATGGTGATGGTTATAATGTAGATGGGAAGAGGAATCCACGTCAGTTGATGGTGTGATCTTCTATACATCCATCTGCAGGAAAGGGCAAGTCTTGTCGAGGATGATATCACTCATAGTGTTAATAACTTTGAGTGTGAGAACTTTGATCTTCAAGTGGGCGTAGGTTTCATTGAAGGGAAGGTCAATAACACATTCCAGACTTCAGTAATGGATGCATTATGCAACATTCTCTGAATTACTATTTGGGGAAATTAGATTGGAAAAGAGATGGAATTATAACGGGAATTTGGCCTCTGTGTGCTTGTTCTTTCGTTTTTTCTCTGCAT
>ML846726.1:0-11928 GCA_009831015.1 Picea engelmannii
CTTCCCTGCCCTTCGCTCAAACTCAAAGCTGCCCCTGTGGTTCGTCTTAGGCTGGTTTCTGAACCTGAGTTGACAATACTGGTCTAGGGACATCTGTCTTTGAACTTTCATATCCAAGCTGTAGTATTCCCTGGTACTCCTAGCTAATTGTTCCACAAAATCTTCAACCTGTTCATGCTTCCCTTGCTCATCTGTGAATGTGGGCATGTATGGTCCGGGGTTAGCTCTGCTACCTGAGTGTTGGCCGAGCGGTTCATCTATGAACACTGGCACGTATGGCCTATGATTGGTCCTGCTACCCATCTGCCCATGGAACGTGCCACCTCCAAGACTTCCTTCGAATCCCGGTGCTTTCTCCAGGTTATATCTGACTTCCTCATGGGTTCCATCGGACCCTCCAGCCTCCTTATTCCCATACATATTAGGATCTTTGCCTCGATGGGTTACTTGCATCAGAAGGTCAGCTATCCTAGTTTGGTTCTCGTTCATTTTCTGTAGATTCTCATCAACTTTCTTCAAGGTTTCAGAGATTTCGGCCTGTCCCCTTCTGTTGGTTTCCTGATACTAATCCAACTGCCAGACCAATGTGCTTTCTGTGCGGTTCATGTTTTGCTGGAACTTACCAAACTCGGATACTAAGAGAGCCAAGCCCTGAGGCTCATGGTCGTCTCCTGACCCTTCCATTTTTGCCTCTATTTCACTGCTTTTTTTCTTCCTCCGACCCATAACAATTCCCCTGTACTTCTGCATGCACCAATCTCTCCATAGGTTTGGAGGATCGAGGCTCTGATACCACTGTAATGATGCCAAGCAAAATTATTTCTTGGAATCACTAACTACTAATAATTTATTGAGTTATTAAGTGCATACAAGATTCATCAACACATGGAGATCAAAATATATTCAATATGTGGAAGCACAAGCAAAGATATGTCCTTTTTATTATGAGCAATGTAAGATCAATACAATAGATGGCCGATCTGGCATAAACCTCAGATGGCCGTACAAGCAATGGATATGAGCTGCTACAAAATGCTCCCGAAAATACAAAATAAGCCTCCAAAGGATGGATATACAATGAAGACTGAATCAAGCAGATATGAGCCGTACTAATGCTCAACCTCCAAGCTAGAAAGTGCCATGTCCTGCTAGAATGCTAAAGCCCTCAATAATTCTGCCCTGCTACCAAAAATGTCCAATCATCCCGAGAAATATGCCAAATGATAGATCGGGCAACTGTAAGGACAACCCAGATGTCCAAATTCCCAAATCCACTCTCAAACCCTGTAGATCTGAATTCCTCCACTGAATGGTGCACCCCACTGGATGAATGAAATCCTAGATGGTTCGGCCCTGATGAAGGAGGCCTCCAAATGCTCTGAAACTCTCCAAGAATATATATCGGGCTATGAGAATCCCATGGGAGAAGTTTCGGACTCAGATCTCAAGCGGATCTCCCTAGATCTGAGTTTTACTGAATCACAGGACGTCCCCATGTATCATGAGACTATTGACAAAGTTTTTGATTCATGAGTTATTGTATCCATGTCTACACCACCACCCGCCGTGGATTGGTCAAAGTCCTTTACAATACCACATGCTTGGGTACCTCTAGAATCGGTTTTTTTAATGGCACCCAAAAGACATTCTTTGAGTTTTCCTTTTTCAAGTATTTCCAACACTAAGATTTGTTATTCTTCTGCCTATTAG
The DNA here is from genome assembly GCA_009831015.1 of Picea engelmannii. NCBI lineage: Eukaryota > Viridiplantae > Streptophyta > Pinopsida > Pinales > Pinaceae > Picea > Picea engelmannii. Next base: position 1,711 of record ML846726.1, read on the forward strand.
ACTGAAAATCCTTTTCCTTTAGAGAGGAAGTTGCTGCATTTCCATGCTAAAAAAAGACTCTACAACAAAAACCAATATGTTCATAGTCTAGTCAATGTGTTCTATGATTTCTTTAGTCTTTTCTCTATCTTCTTCTTCCTTTGTTGCATAAAGTTATTCAAAGTGTTGCCTAGATGCTTCTTTCACTTCTGTGAAATCTTCTATATTCTACCCTCTTTCCAAGTACATTATTTTAATTATATTCCTATGCCCCCGTGCTTTAGTGTTCTTGTGAAATAAAGAAGTGTTTCTATTGCCTGCTTTCAACCAAAAGCTCCACGATCTTAATCACCATTCTTCTTCCTCCTTTCTAAAGACTGGATGCAACTTTTAGCTCATGTCACTTTCTTCCTATAACATGTGCTCAGTGACCTCCTCCTCTTCCATTTATTTTTGTATTCCTTCTAGTTGTTTTTGACATTCTTTCCTTTCTTGCTCTAGAGGAATATATAATATTTTAACCCAATATTTCAGAATTTGTTTGACTACCTTTAGTTTAGATTTCTAGATATAGTTAGGAGACCATGTAATTGGTTTCTCCCAAGTATCCTCTACAAGAGCTAGAACTTCCTCCTTTTGAAGTCAGAAAGGGTTAAATCTAAAAGGAATGGGCCCAAAATTTTCTAAGGGTTCAAAGGTTAGACCAATAGGCTTATGATCGAAGACAACAAAAGGTATAATTTTAGAAGAGATAATATAATTATAGATTAAAAATCACTATGAATGAGAAACCTATTCAAACAAGCTGCAATGAAACTAGTTCACTCTTTTGTTACTCAAAGTATACCTTCCTTTGGATAGTTTTACATCTGAAAGATCCCAATCATAAATTAATTCCTCCATTCTTTATCTCATGGGGTCATGAACTATATTACCTCCCTTTTTCTCTGAGTTTATCAAAATAGTGTTGAAATCCTCAACCACAATGCGAAAGTTTGAACCATATGTTTTTCCAACCACCTGCAAGGAATCCAAGAAACCAACTTTTTATGGGTATCTCACTGGCATGTAGACATTAATAAGGGTAAAGGACATACCTAAATGGTGAATATGAGTCAAAATCCAATGTTGCAAGATTCAAGATGTTTCAATTTAAATTTTAGTTTTGTCCCGTAGAGTGATTATTCATTTCCTTATTTATATTTGTGGTTTCTTCTCTCTTTTCCTTGTGAGATTTCCTTCCTAGTTTTTTGGTTGATTTTTCTTCTTGTATCTCCCCTTATTCTAGAGCTTGTTGTGATTTCCTTCTTGTTACTATCTTCCCTTGTTGAATAGGATCTTTTATAGCAGCTAGGTCTTGTTCCTCTTGCCTCTCATATTCTCTCATTTCCATTTATTTATTATATCATTCTCATGTTTATGCAAAAAAATTATCATGCCATGCCCTCCTTGCCAATCATCAACCAATCAGAAATTAACAATAACTAGCACTATAAAAGGGTAAATTTTTGATGGGAAATATATGGTTGTAGGAGAGCATAAAGGTTAGGAAAGTTAGAAACGTTCACCCATTGTGTATTTTCCACTCTTTGGATGCTTGAGAGACAAGCATTAAATTCTTGCAGGGAATTTCTTGAAAGCATTCAATATATTGGGCTCTTTCTACTCACACTAAAGAGTACTAGAGGAAATAATATCCCTAATGGGTTGTTGGGCAGAGAAAGGGAAAATATTCCTTGTATTATGTGGAGCAATGGGTTGTTGGCTATTTGATAACTGGATGAGGTGCCTAGAGTTCTTTTAAAAATATTATTGTCCAAGCATTAGATCAAGTGGGTTGGCTTGAGTGAGCTAGAATATTGTAGCTTGGTTCCTTCACCCTAGTGTTCTCATAGCCCATATTGAGGATGGTATACAAGTTGGATTCCTATGGTTGGGTGGAAAATTTCTCATCCACAACAAGTTTCTTGCACATATTCCTGTTAAAAGATAAGTGCTCTATTCTTATTTATGAATCTGTAAAATGGATGTTGTTTATGTTAAAAATATATATATATGATTGCATGCTAATGTGTGTGTTTGATTAACTACGAAAATAGGAACTATCCTACCATGAAATTGTTGGAAGATCGGTTGTTGTCATTGATGTCAACCCTAGTCCTAGGTTTTGGACCACAAGATTGATGAAAGTGTTTGGACATGAAGGACAATGCACATGCAGATACAACACCCATGGATGGATAGTATACATCATGTTGTTTCCGGTGGTATGTGGCATGTCACGTGGATCCTCATGGTTGTGGAGAAATGAATTTTTGAAGATGACAAAGTGAATTGAAGAAGGAAGTACATGTAGGCCCTGAAGATAATTAAAGAACATAATTACAAAATAAGAAAGTGTCAGGTCGGCCCTAATGTTAAAAGGAAGTGACATAAATGGTATAAATAAATATCATTATACATTCATTTGATACACAAGTCAAATTTCAGAAGAAATCAGAAGTAAAGAAGGCCGGATTTCAAGGGAGGATGAAGTCTTTTGGTGATGTGTTCTAAGGTATGTTATTTTTAGGTCATCTTACCATTTTCGCTATAATGTTTTTTATAGAATGATCCAGATGGTGAAATTTCTATGTTATTGAGAATACATATAAAGTCACCTTTGGTAAAAGTTTCATTTCTTTATTCGCTATAATTATGGAGATACACTCTGTGGAAGATAGGGTTTTTGACCAGTCCTGAAGCTAGTCAATAAACAGGGGTTTCGGGTAAAACAGTCATAATGTATTCATAGATAATCCAAATGAAGTGGGAAAAATTGAATTGGAAAGAGTACGGACTATAGTTTCTTGTATGTGAGTTTCAGAATCTGATGTTAAATATTGAGCGCAGGGAATTCTGTACAAGTTTGGTCTCCTGAATAAACCAGAATTGAACAAGGTCTACCATTCTCTCTATAACTTCTTTTTGGGGAGGATTCAAGGAGTGAAACTTGGAGAAGTTTTAGAGAATACATTGAACAATATTATCTATAGGATCAAAATATTCCAAGAATTGAATAATTGTAGAAATTGAAGAAGTCTGAGGAAGCATTATCAGGTTCTATGTGATGGTTGGTTGATGGTGATGATTTAATGTAAAGTTTTATTATCTCTCATATATTCTTGGGTGGAAGGAAGGGGAAAGGATGGAGAGTTAAAACCTCTCTTGATATTGGAGGATTGTATATTCCTCTTGGAGGTTTATACTTCCCTTTACATTTGGAAGCTGTAGCTACCTTTGGAAGTCATTACTTCCCTTGAACAATAACTATTGATTATTTCTCATTTATTATGCATGGTGTATTGTGGTGTATTGGTGTAACTCTTATACTATTGTTCATTGATCATTGAATATAATTGAATGGTTTAAGTATAAGTTGAAAAAGGTTTTTAAGTTGTACTTGATACTGATTCACGCCCCTCTCAGTATCAACATAAATAGTTAGTCTATTGTAGTAAATTTCAATGCATTCCATTAATTCACACTGTACATACATTTTTAACCAATTTTACACTTTCATGGGAGACATGCCTTTGTTTGTCAAGGGGAGTGGTTCTATGGGGCCATAATTTGAATGCCCTGATTCGTGGCTACCTATCCCATGGTTATGAGTGTTGGGTGAGTATGCTACACTTTTTTTTTATCGAAAACGATTATGAGAAGGAAATATATAGATAATTTAAGCATTGAAGAGTGGATTAGTAGTATAATGAAATGAATTTTAGGAGGTATGGTTTTCTAGAAGGATTTTTTTGAATCCTATCCTCTCATAGGAGAAACAATTCCATGGTTTATAGTAAATGGTCAACAAGGTCGTGTTAGAATTGACCCCTCAATTGGAAGTATGAAAGTCCCAAGACTATCCCACCTTCTAGTTGAGACCCTTCATGATAAAAATGAGTTCTTCTTAGAAAATGTTTATGAAAGGGACAAAGTGAATAGACGAACCATAGGATGGAAGATAGTATATGAGATAATTATATTCAATAACATGTCAAAGTAATGGAACCAATATGTAGAGGCCCTATAGGAAATTTGAATTCTACTTGGGGATCATCTAGACATACTGTAACATCCCAGTTCTAACCCTTATGAACTATAATGTATTATGTAAATATGACTTAGGCTGGTGATCTGGTAAAGTTGAAAAGGGGCCAGAGTGCCTAGGAAATGTAATACTTCATATACTTTAATAAAATACACCATTGGATGCAAGACGGGAAAGGACAAAAGAGATATAGGGCTATGATTCCACGAGAGAGGGGGATTGAGGGGCTAAGCCTTTTTATAATTATTTTATTTACCCATAATTGATTTTATGGAGAAAAGGGGTTACATGAGATTCTTGGGGGAGGCCATGTGGTTCTTGATTTTGAAGTAATTGTATAAACAAACCCATCTTTGGTTTGGGTGGGGGGGGGTCACTGGTTCTTATTCATTCATTGTTACACGTTTTTCATTCTTCGTTATTTTTTGGGAGCCTCACTCTTGCTGCATTTGTATGCTCTTGGTCTAAGCATGGATATGAATGGATTCATGGGGGTGTCTTGGGGTTAAGTTAAGGGATATTTATCCCCCTAGTTCATCTTCTTCCCCTTGATCCCTTGTTCTTATTCCTCTTCACTCACTACTTCTAGTTCGTGTGCTCCTGGGATGAGCACGGAAACGAATGGAAGCAAGAGGAGAGCCATTGTTCAATGGCTGTAATGATTTATTGATCATTCCAGGAGGGAATGGATGCCTGTGTGCATGATCTTGATGGCAGTTCGGATGGAATTGTCCACAACTGAGATTCCTTGGAGTTTCCAGTAGGGATATTTCCTGACCAGTAGCACTAGAGCCTTGGAGAGAAATGGAACAACCTCAGGGATTGCATATCAGAGAAAGGTGTTCATTTCTTGGGGTTGTGCAGGCTGAGGGGGAAAGAGAGTTGGAAATTAGGATTTGTTGTGAGGTTGGGAAACCTGAGAGCTACTTAGCCAACTATTGTGTGTTTAGACTTGGCCTAAGACCTATCCTTGTGGATTCATAGCCCTGGCTTGAGGGTGACCTGTTGTTGAGAGTAAATGAACAACAATGTCTATGGTTGGGATGTCCTTGGTTTGAAACCAGTTGGTGAACATTTACTCGCAAATATAAGTGCTCTCTCTGTTTTCTATGTAATGTTTATTTCCAATGTGTATTTAATTATCTCTGAGATATGTATTCTAATGTGTTTGTCTACTGGCTATTTTTTGTGCATGGAACATTGTTTATCTCTTTTATGTTGTGGAATGGATCTTATCTTACGCATGTGGTTTTCATGACTCCAACATTCATGAACAGTCCTTTGATTTCGAGATAAGATCATAAATCTAAGTCTTGGGACTGCAGCGTGCCCCACCTGCTGGTGGCTGGGTGTGTTGCAGTCAGATTAATTGGTGTAGCTCAACTTGTGGGTGGTTGGGTACATTACAGATTGGTATTAGAGCTTTTGGTTGAAACATTAGGTCGGTAAGGGCCGGATCTATTGGTCAGAGTCTTGTGATTGAGATTGATTTATGACCTTGAGTTTGAAAAGCTCAGAAGGAATGGCGTTGCAGAGTCCAGGTAGAAGCCAAAACATCGAAGATTCTTTGTAAGGTATCGAAGGATCGTGACAGTCCCTTTCAAATTCAGGAGCAATCGCCACTGTGGAATCAAGAGAAATCTAGATTGTTGGAATGGAGGGCTGGTGAGTAGGAGTTGTCCGATGAAGGAAAAACCAGAAGTTGGGAAAGGTTAAGTCCCAGTCGTTAGAGCTAGATTGTTGATTGTCGGTCATTGATCAAGGCTAAGCACGAAGGGTAATACTTTGTAACTTCGCCGCTTCGATAGTATGTGTAGGCATGCAAAGCTTGAACTGTCGAAGGCCAGAGTATTGAAGTCTCATTGATCATTAAATGGAGAAGTGTATTTCGGGAGTGTTAGGGACCGTCATATCTAGCAAGTATTCAGGAGTATGGGGATCATGACTCATCTGCAACGAGAAACCCCGAAGCCAAAGCCAAAGTTAATCATAGTCGTTGGTTGTGGGAGGAGTGTAAGTCATTGATTTCAGTTCGGTGTTAGGGAGAAATGGAGTGTGTTGATGCACAAACTCCCAAAGTCCCGAAGCCCAGAGTTCATCCAGACTGTTCATCAAAAGGGACATGTGTCGATAGATTGGCCAGTTTGGGAATTCGAAGTTTGGGAGAATTGAAGTGTGCTAGTGTGGAAATTCTCGAAGCCCGAAGTTCTGAAGCTCAAAGAGCCGAAGTGGTGGGGCATGATGACATCACCTGGGATGATGTGGACACATGGGATGTGTGCCACGTGTCAGTGATTGTTGAACCTGTGGAAGATCAAAATTTCAGTTAGAACGTGACACGTGTCACCTGCCTTATTGGGCCATGTGTTCGCTTCTAGTATTTCTCCATGTGGCGACAGATCGTGCATTCTGAAGATTGGGCACTCCAGAAGAAAAAATATGTGACAGTTTTTGTTGGGTCGAGAAACTCCCGAAGGCCCAAATTTTGGATTACATATCGATCGTTGATCCCAGAAGACATGCGTCAACAGATCGTCGACTTCGGGTGAAAGCACTCGAGGAGAAAGTGAAGGCGAAGAGTTTGAAACTCTTGAAGCCTGAAGAGCCAAAGTGATTCACATTAGTTGATCTATGAGAGACACGCATCGATGAATCGTTGACTTCGGGTGAAAGAACCCCTAGAGAAAGTGAAGGTAGAGAGTTTGAAACTCTCGAAGCCTGAAGAGCTGAAGCGATTCAAAGTCGTTGATCTACAAGAGGACATGCATCAACAAATCATAAACTCTGGGTGAAAGTGTCTCAGGAGGAAGCAAGCAGAGGAAGTTGAGACTTTCGAAGGCCAAAGTCCTGAAGTGGACTCGAACCGTTGACATGAGGTGAATGCATGGGGCATGATCTATAAATTTAGGTATGAAGTACTCCAGGGGAAAACGAAGGTTGAAAGTGTCGAACCCCTGAAGTGCGAAGTCCCGAAGTGGATCTCGATCATTGATCGTGAATGAGGACGAGGATCGTTGATCTGGTCCTGGCTGAAGGTTCCAAAGTTGCGAAGCACCAGGAGGGTAAGCCCTAGGTCACAACCCAAGGTCACAGGCGAGGAAGGATCTAGCACCTGTCAGTGTGAGATTGGAACAGGGTGCTAAGGAAGTAGGACCCGCAAATATCCATAAATCTATGAATGGAAAATCGACGATGGAGGACCATTGCGGGGAGAGGAGGAAAAATTATCAGACGTGTTAGTTCACAACCCCCTATTTTCCAGCCTCGTTGATCTCATCAGGACAAGGAATCAACGACCCCAATTTAAAGGATATTTGGGTGAGCACTTTTCATATTGTGGGGATAGAGCTCTCTGATAAACAACGAGCACATTGTCATCCCACAATTATTGTTGACCGTCGATCTTATCCCTTGATTGATTTTCAACCACACAATCTCCGATATAGTAATTTCTAACACAGAAAGCACTAGGAAGGATTTGGTCATGGTTTTGAGCCATGGTCACCTGGGGAAGTGTCTGTGCAGAATTAAATTCTGTATTGGCCAAGAGATAACATGGAAGTGTTATACAGTGCAGATTGATACATATATGTTCTTCATGAATTAAACAGAAAAGGTTCATTAGGATTAGACGTATAACCAGATCAATTCAAGATTATGATCAAATGTTAGGGTCTTGGAGGCATGGCATTGCTTACAAAAGTTGGATGAGGTAATAAAGAGCTACAGATAAAGTAATGGAAAGTGGATAAAGAACTTGAGAAGAGCATAATAGAAGAATTATTATGTTGATACTCCAGAATGCGAATATATTGAAGGTACTGCAAAAGAAAGAATGCTCACATGGGACATGAAGCTAGCAGGTGAATAATGTCATTAATGGGCATAGAAAGGAAAATTAAGGCTCCATAGCCTTGAAGGTAGAGATGTGGAGATAGTTGTAAGCTTGATGTGGAAGAAAACAAAGAGCTTGAGAGGTGGTGTGTGAATAACCTATATGTGTCAAAGCATAGGAGTTCCATGGAAGGATTTGTTAGATATGACTTATCTACTTGTCTAAAAGTACTTAGTGAAATAAATCCACTTATGATATCAGAGTTCACAGTGGAAGCAGGATGCCAATGCATAGGAATTGGAATGCTCTCTCACTTGAAAAGTGGCATTGAATGAAAATGGATTTCCATTGGGGAATGGTATTAAGTGTGAAAGGTATGGTTTCACATGGAAATGTTAATGAAGTAACCTAATGGACAAATAAGAAGTAATAGTATTTGATTCAAGAACGTTGTAATAGGGTGATGGAATGTTTGAGCTACTTCATTCCAGGGTGCTGGAATGTTTCATAAAGGTAAAGTTGGATATGACTGCCTAGGAGAGGCTGTTGAAAATAGAACACCTTGGTTGGATTGCAGAATGGCCAAGTGGAACTTGGCTGGAAAGTGTTTAGACCAAGGAACCGTAGTGCAGATGAGCAGAATGGGAGCACACAAGGCAACAAGGATATGAAGGAGTTCAAGGACAACTAGCTACACAATAAATAGATAAATAAATAAGTGAATTGAAATAGAAATGCACTAGAGTGCATGAGGCATACAATGAAGTTAAAATGCATATGCATTAGTAGGCATGTTGATAATAAATGCTTGGTGCATATGGATGTGTAATTTTTCATATGTACATGCTTGGATATGCATATAAGATGTTGGTGAATTTAGAATAGTTTATTATTATAAAATAATGACTAATGATGGATTATGTATTCAGGAAAACTGATGCAACGGGGTTAAATATGTGGATGTTGTTGTTGCTTATGTTTTCCATCTAGGTGAAGAACCATGAGGGTGGAAGGAATGGTGATCAAAATGATGAAGGCAGAAGTTTGTGAGATTCTACAAATATCAGTTGGTCAGATAGCAACAAGTAGGTTGATAACAACCAAGCAGGTATGTAGTTAGTTTTTGTTGATGCATACATGTTGAAGGGGATTGAGGTAAGAATTCCCTTAGTTAATTTTTCAGTATTTAAATTGATATGTAATGGCCAAAGGCCTAGAGTATGTAAGTGTTGTTGATGCTAGAATGCATTTAGATAAAATTTGGTTTCATATTATGTTATGTTGGGTTATGAGATCATAATCGTGTTAATTCAGGAGACATACTCCTTTTATAACAATGATATCCATAGAGCTAGTCATGTTTGAGACCATAATATGGTTGGATATGGAAGGGCTATAGAGCTATGTGAGTTCTCAATGGTATCTATTTTATATTTGATGTTTGGATTGAAACCTATTTTCCAACACTGAAGAGCACTTAAGGATTATATTCTTGGTGTTGTGTTTGGGTGGAAAACGAAGGTAACCAAATAGTTAGCCAAGCAGTAGGAAGTGTGTGGATGATGTATTGAGTCATTGGCCAGACCTTCCAACTCATCATGGTGGAATGCATGACATAGTTATGTGGTATTATGTAGTCGATGTATGGATGCATTGTGTAAATGTGGCCATGGGTATTGGCACATTGATTGTTATCTTATTAATTGTTGCATTATGAAAAATCTATGTGATTGATAATACATGTGTATGTAATGATGAGTTCATTCCAATTGATAGTTGGATTAATAAAAGTAATTGAATTGTAGTTGTAAAAAATTCTGAGAGCACTTTGTGATTTTGTTTTGAATCATTTCCATATATATATATATATCATGTACATGAGATATTGACAATTTGTTTGGCTGAGGAATGTTGAAATTACAGGAGGAAAGGGTCTTGGATATGGCAGTGTTGTAAGACCATAAAGAAACCAATGCCTATTGTTGCAAGAGCCAAATTGTTATGAGTAGAAGCTCGTGTCTATAAGTTTTATTTTTCCTATATAAAACAATTTTGGGAATTATGATTTGATAATTACTGACAAATTGTTTTGGTTGAATGAAAATTGAAGAAATTACAGGTAGAATGGTCTTGGATATGGCAGGAATGTAAGAACATAAGGAAAACTGATATCTAAAGCTGTAGAGCCAACCATTATGAGCAAAAAGCTCATGCTTGGAAATTTTTGGTTTCCTGTATAAAGCAGATTTGACATTTATGATTAGAAATGGTTATAATGATATCTCATGATGATTGCATGTGTATAATACATATG